>JZLH01S0245571.1:119088-135445 GCA_001188425.1 Eucidaris tribuloides
CTATTACAACAACGATGACAACCAATATATTCCTGACTCGCTTGTGATGAATAACTCACCCAGTATAGCAATAAGAAAGATATTATTTACAATTGAATGATAATATAACTGTTTTCAAATAACTGATGACGAGATTCGCTTATTTGCTCACACAAACACGAAGAAAGAAAAGCGAAATAGTGTAACAGGTTGAAGCAGGTCTTGATGGATTGTTGGACGTGATGACAGGTGACTGCAGAGTTGAATTATCTTACGAATCTTGACAAGGTAACAAAACGTCGCTTGTTTTCATAAAGCAGATGTCCAGGGGTTTTACAAGGGGCAGCTTATAGTAAATGCATTTGAAACAATTTATGACCAAATGAACGTGCAAAGCAAGGGACTTGCAGTTGAGATAGTACACTTTGTTTCAGAGCACATCATTTCTGGTCTCTGTAGCCAGGTAGCCCCTTAACGATATCAGAAGTCATAAACTTTGCTCAAGTTAATACAATTTGAAACGTTTTAAATATTTTATTCAATAAACGTCGTTTTAACTTTTATTACAGCTAATTAGGATTGATAAAAAGACTTGTATTTGTTGAGGACGAAACCCTGTATATATCTGTTTACCATGATTAAATTGCAACTGTTATATCTCTGGCAATTGGAAAAACTCCACTCGTTAAATAGGAATTGGACATGAATAAATCTAACCGCTGACCAAACGAGCAATAAACAAGTTGAACAGACTTCACACAATTAACTTCTAAGTGCACGTGTCTCCCAGTCTTCATTTCGATATTATAACCGTGACTTTGAAGGCTGTTCCGATCATGCAAACAATAATTGACGATTTCCTGAAACTATTCAGTAAATATATTTGCAATGAATCTGCCTGGTCGGCCGATTGGTTCAAGCACTATCGACGCGTTCCGCATCAAATGTCAACTTACCCCTTGCTCAATGTCCATCTTCCCCGAGTTGTTTCCTCTCTTTCTCGCTTCTCAAATTCCACTATCAAAAGTTCTACTGAGAGTAATGAGCCAACATTGTGTTTATTACGTGGATACAATCAGAATTCACTTTACCAGACGAAACAGACCTAAAGTGCAAGCGCAACTCTTACGAGCAATAAACAGCCAATTGTACCTTCCCCTCCCTCCTTATTGTGTGAACAAGAATCGATATATGTTCACTTTCTTCAGATTACGTGGCTTTTGATGTCACACCGATCCTCTGCCTACCTTCATAAGTTTACATAAGACGAGGTATTGCCCAGTAATGTAATATAAATATACACCTCTTTTCATGTCGAACTTGTCTTCAATCGTGCGACATTTACACGTTAGATTATGTTCAATCTCACGTTAGTGAAACTTGGACTTGAGCTCAACGCAGCTCCCCTTTACGTCTGAAAACTTTGATTTGATAATTACGGTTTGGTACACGCCATAAATGACACAAAATTGCACCGCGCAGAGATGAGCTTTTGTCAGTGTTTTACCAAGCAATAGACGAAAAAAACACGAAGTATATCAACGCGAAGCCACTTTTTATTCGGTTTTATTGAGATGGACGACAGGGTATGTTATCGAGGCATCAGTCAACTTCTCGTTTGGACATATAATATTAGAAGTCGCCAAAAGCTGGACTCAATCAATACCAGGAAACGCGGTATACGACGACGATTTTTGCGATTGGGAGGGATTTAGACTGAAGGAGCGAAGAGAGAACGTCACAAACGACGTTATTTTAAGAGATTAATAAAAACATTCACACCACGTATATGGGAGATTTTTATATCTGTCGACTATTTTCTTCCATCTGTTTGTATCTACCATGCAGAATTTCGATTGAAAACCAAATCATACTTTCATTGAATCATACTCTCATCACGTTTGGGGTAAGTGGCTTTGTGTTCGTGAACAAAAAAAAAAAAAAAAAAAAAAAAAAAAATCATCAAAAGTGTAAATTTGACGTGAATTGATTTTTCCCATAATATTCAACATTAGAGTACCAACTTGGGGCCACACGATTGATATAAATTCATGTTTTGCAAAGACGTAATATCTGCGACTATGCATCGATTCTCGTGTAGGTTATGGCTGTAGTGTTGTTGTTATTTTTGTTTTGTGTCAGAGTTGTAATTATTACACCATGTTATCACTCACTCTATCAGAGAACATTCTTCACATTTGGAATCTGATATATGATAAACACACTGTGGCAAATAACACATATCATAACTTGTAATGATATATGTATCGCAAAAAATGACTCCTTGTGTAATGAGGGAATAAGGACAAATGAATTAAATCTGAATAAAAGTTTGTGTCAGAGGGAATGGCATTTTCTTTGATTCAATTTCCAAGCCGTCTACTCACCTCTCTCGTGGAATATGATCTATCTTTGAATGTTGCTCGTTTCTGTTCGTTATAGTCTTTAATGTAATTCCTTTCGCCTGATTGGCCTGTGCCTGTAACAGGGATCAGGGTATTTTATCGCCAGTTCTTGAATGTCAATCAAGGGATATTTTCAATTCACTTTCCCCGAAAAGCTGAATGTTTCCCGCCTGAGATGACGAGTTCAATAGACCAAACTAAAGCTGTACCTTTCATTGTCAGAGACGCAGAGGGCTAGTTGCACTTTATCGTGGTCTCGATGTAGCACGGGGTTGTCCTCCGCAGTTTGACGAATCGCCTTTTATTGTCGGAAAAAAATGTAGTTGTACGTGCATTCTCAAGTACACGCACTTCATGATCATTAATTAATTCTTGAGCCTACTGGAATACGCAATTAAAGTCTTTCGACAAGTGTTACTTGTTCGTTCTTAACTGATCGCCATGTCAGTTAGAAGATATTTCAGTAACAACGCAAACAGGGGCCGAAAGAACATGAACAAATGATACGCGCGCTTTGGGTAAACTGGCGAATGAGCCATTTTTCGCATTGTACGCACAAAGTCCATTTGAAACCAAATAGGCGATGTATCATATCCGCTGTACGCACTATCGCTAGCTGAATTATTTATACTCACTTTAAGTACATAATGTTGTTGTCAGTCACATTTGGAAAAAAGGGCAAGTTTTATCTAGCCGAGCCTCTGATTAATTCAAGACTGTAACGAACAACCACATTGTTTATTTCAAAGCATGATTTATACTTCAATATTCACTCTTGAACTGTCCTGTCCGGCCGAATCATGTGTATGGTATAATTGAGGTGGCAGGGGTTAACAAGTAGTATCAAAACACAGCATAAAAATAAAATGGTGAAAATGCATGTAATATAACAAAATATGATAAAAGTAATATCTTTTTATAAAGGTCATATGCTTCACTTACACTTTCGCCATTTCTCGACGTTCTCCCCACTCTGAGTTTGCACATTAGTTTCTTCTACGACATTTTTTTTTTGTATAAATAGATGTTTGTCGTAAGATTGTTCACTACACGATGAATTAGCAAATACATTGTCGCGGACATAACGTTCACTTTGAGTGCACTTTCCCTGACTCCTGAGGCACATATAGTCACGCATTAATAGTTGATTAGCTTGATAATTTGAACATTTCGCTGGCTATAACAACCTGCTCGCAATCTCTGCACAGCAAATATTATTGTTATTTTAGGCGGCACATTACGAGACATGACATTTGATCTGTTCCGACATAAAGCATTTTGTGAGCCTATCATTCAGGCCTGTCGCTTCTCCGGCACTTAAAGAAATACCGTGTCCATTTGAGCCTACACTTTGTATATATGTATAATAAAGCTCGTGTACTCTTCTAGTACTTTTATATAACATCCATACTAACTTTAGAATGTGTTTCGATGACAACTGATTGTCCATGATTTTCACCGACATATCATCAAATATTCACGACTACAAAATGCAGAGAAATTATTATTTCATTCAAATGGAGGAATATATTACAGAATTTTGCTTATATAGTTTTGTTTCATATAAAGTTAAAGGACTGTCGAATGAGCCAAATACGACAAATTTTATAATCATTCTTTAGAAGTTAAACCAATGAAAAATCCTCAGCTGACGTTTAAAACACGACCAATATATACCTAAAATTCTATCTATGTACCACAGATACAGCAACTAGCGGTCTACATAGCTACCTATAACAAGTCGAGGGTGTTCTTTCCTCCGATATCACATAGGCCACACAGTGTAACGAAGCAAGGAGTTGTGACGAACCTTTAAAGACACAGGTTAACAATGACCACAGTTTAAAACAAAATGTAACTTAACATAATCCTCCATGTTCTAAGTGTCTTTGATAAGGTCTAAAATGAAGCCCTGAAAAATTGTTTTTCAACATAATTATTTAATGTTTTAAACAAAGTGAAAATCTATGAGTACTTGAGTTGACCGGATTCACCTTGCCCATTTCCTCCCTACTGTGTGTAGATGTAAACTATTTTATATCCCACCGTAGTAATAATTCAAGGGTGATGTCTATCCATGCATACCTTCTAGTGGCAGCATAACTCTCCAAATTTATATATTCTAGAATGTTTATTTGTCTTTAAAAGCACTACTATCTGACTATGTAGCTCAGATATCAAAGTTTGACCTATTTTTTTAAATGAAGTTTTCACATTTTTGTGTCTTTAAAAATGAAAAAAGGAACACATCAAGCTAGCACAACTATAGCTTAAACGCACTCGTCTTTTGTGTGCCTTGTACGTGTGTGATGTTTGTAGTTTTTATTCAATTTTCAATTATTCATTTGAGAAGCTTCCAATTTTTGAAATATTTGCATTTGTACTAGTCCCCGGCCGTTACACCATTATTATAACACAGGCCGACAGGAAACGAAAGGGTATTCCTGCCGCATTGTAGTCGAGGAATAATGCTCATTAATGAGCCCGGCTAACGCTCTGGAGGTCGATTTTATGTGAGATTTGAGAACTATTATCACAGATATCGCTCCGGGCTGTGCCCTACATTTTCTTTTATTGTAGGTATTTCGTTATTTAGAAGGATGTCTTTGTTACTTAGTTTTGTTGCGCTATTCCGCGAACATTCACCCCTCTGCTAGCTATGTATGCTCAGAGAAATACAACGTCGTATGGCTGTGACACGATTTTTGTGATTCAGATCAAAGGAAGAAAAGGGAAGTATAATGGGTGGATATTTGATTCGGCAAAGCGGAGTGACGAGCGAATGAATGTGACGTCACTAGAGCTTCCTAAGGGATGTAGCTACGGGGAGGTGGGGCACGTGCCCCCATAAATGCAAACACAAATAAGGATAGATTTTCTGACGAGTTTGCAGTGGCTAATTCACAATATTTTCTACTTGACAGTGTAACTTGTGGAGAAACAAGCGTTCATTTGTCAGTATTGAATTATTACGAGGGCCTGATAGAAAGTGATCCCATGCAAAGCTACACAACAAATTCACCTGTCACAGTAAGTGCTAATGGTGATTGTTTAAAAAGTAATAAACATTTGACCATGAAATTTAGACAGCAGAAGCTTTAAAGATTGTAATGAATTCTAGGTTAGTTTTATACCAAAGTACATACTTCTTCCAATCCGGCTAGTTTCCTTTACTTCCAATAAAAACTAATTGTTATCGATTTTATTAGTACTTTCTATAACCAAGATAAGGCGAATGAGTGATTTTTGACAGTACTTTGGTCTAAACTTCCGTGGTATGTTGTGTGTAGATAATACAATAGATGTACAGACTCTCTTGTTTTTTTTTGTTCACGTATTACATGCCAAAAACTTTGCTCTTTCCCAACAACAAAACGTCGCTCCTTTATGCCCCAGCTGAAGGAATGCTGGATACACCTCTGAACGACTTAGGTAACTCTGAACTCTCTAATGCACATATTAAATTCAGTTCCATATATGAAAATATAGTGACAGCTGACATTTATTCCGTCCACTAGTGTGTCAATATTGTTGTTTACACTGAAAAATACTAAACGCGTTTATAAACGCTTTTCTGTAACACTTTATAAACACTTGAATACGTTTATCTGGAGATCATAAACACATTCTGTTAGAAATTCTGTGGATCACCTATATGATATCAAAAGTTCGTGTTTATTTCTGGAACACTTCATAAACCCTTGAACATGTTTAATATGAAATCATGAACACGTTTAAGTGTTTAGGTGGTGAAAATCATTAACGCGTCAATAAACAATTTTATGAACACCTAAACATTAAGTGTTTGGATCTTCAAAAAAATGTTTGTTGACAGGTTTATGATTTTCAGAACGTAAGCACTTAAACGTGTTTATCAAATGTGTTCAAGTATTTATGAAGTGTTCCAGAAATTAACACGAACTTTTGATTTCATATACATGTAGGTGATACACAGAATTTCTAACTTAACTTGTTTATGATTTCCAGATAAACGTATTCCAGTGTGTATAAAGCGTTACAAAAAGTGTTTATAAACGTGTTTAGTATTTTCACAATTTATACATAAAGAAGATCAAAATAAGGCAGCTATTCTGACAACTGATTTTATTTCACTACCATTTAAGCTGATGTTAGCGTATCCTCTGCATACTACACTGCTAAATTACAACATTCTTTTTAAAAAGCCATTGTAAAACAAATGGACAAAATGCATTTTATTTCGTCTTTGTTTTATGTAAATACAATTACAAAGATCTGAATTTATACACTACCTTTCATATTAATGATAAGTAATCGACGATTTTTTTTCAGAGTTATAAAGGCTGTGTATAAATTCAGATTTCTGAGAACTGAAAATAACGGGACTTATGAAAATAAGGAGACACTCTGCTTAAAATTATTCCGATTCGTTAAAAATTCACTGAATTAAATTATAGGGATATCGAAATACATAAATTGAAATCACAATTTATCAAAGAACTCAAATTTGGTCACTGAACTTGCGTCACAAATCCACATTGGAATTTTAAATTCAAAGTTATGAATTCATTATTTTGGTCAAATTATTAAGGGGATACGATTGCACTAAACTGTATGCATTGATTCCATGCTAGTTGTAATGATTGTTGTTTTTTCCGGGATGAAAAGATTTATCAGCAATTCATGATATTGCAAATGCGGTTATAAAACTATCGAGCATATTATTATTATTATTATTATTTGCAAATAGCACAATCTCTACTTCGAACAAGGAATCAATGTGAACGAGGCACTTTGAACTTCACTGCAAACTATTTATACTTTCAATTTAAAGTGTCAAAATAATGATTATGCCACCTGAATGACATACAAGCACCAGGATCGATAATTCTTTTGAAATACTTGATGGTGAACAGTTTTGTGAGAAAATACAGGTCCTGCCAAAATGCTTTACGATGATTACAGACTTATGGGGAGTTTTTGAACTATGCATGACTCCAACTTAGTTTTATTTGGGCCTTTCTAACTGACTTTGGATTGTCTTTCCTTAATTCCCAGAAGCAGTGTTACTCAAGAGTAAACTTGACCTTCACTACAAACCCAGAAGAGTAAAGTGAAAGATTTGTTACTGATCTCTAAACCGTACGCGTAGTTAAGGGGGTGGGCCACAGGGAGCAACGGCACCACATTTGATCGGCAATTCCCCCCCCCCAAAAAAAAAGAAAAAAAAAGGAATCATGCTTGGAACAGATTAGCATTGTGTACTTTGTGTCTTTTGAGCAAAACACGTTTTTGTCCACCCTCCCCTACTCCGTTGAAAATCCCCGGCTACGCTACTCTTAGATTGAAAAGCTCTCACTTTAAGGAGTGAGTTCTTCATAACCCAAAAAATTTTCGGTGCAGAACCATTTTAGTCACAATGGCAAAACCATCTCACAAAACTATTTTGAGGGCTAATGAGAACATTTTGGATCAAGAAAAGGTTCTTGTCAGCACCGTTTTGAATGAAATGGTTCTCATACGAACCTTTTTTTTAAATGTAAAATGGTTCTGATAAACACCTAAATTGGCTCTGCTATTGTGACAAAATTGAGAACCCTTTGGGAACCTTTTATTTTTCTTAGAGTGCACAGTGAAAGGAAGAATGGATGAAAATGTCAGTCTTTATGGAGTAAATGTTAGTAAATTGATTAAAGGATAACTGCAGAACTTTTTTCAGGATTCTAATCTTTATAAAGGGAAATATCCACACCGCAAAAAAAAAAAAAAATCCACAAGGGATTAAAGTGACTAAATATTTACTCTACATTACGCCTTTTAGTATTGACCCCTCAAACAGTAACCTTTTTTTCACTGTTTTTGTTTTTGATAACTGCTTTCTTGATTTGCCAATGTGAGGAAGATGGCATCAAAAGGCATCAAGACACACACAACCACAGGTTATTTTTTTTTTCACGCCCATCCGAACAAACGTGACTGAGATATGGCAAAATGTGTTTGTATCCAGAGGGCGTCCTTTCATCAATTGAATATCGACGGGCCCTGATGTGGATTTTCTTAAAACCTCGATACCATAATGTGGAATGCAAATCACGTGTTAATCAATGGAGATATACTGTAAAACAGTTGTCCACATCAAAAGACACATTACTCTTTGTACAAAACGTGACAAACAATGGCTAGAATTCCCCTTTAATATCATTAAGTTAGTTAATCAATTTACATGGATTTATATATTGCTTTTCATTCATTTTACTTATTTATTGAATGTATTTCATTAATCAATTCATAAATTGGATTATAGCAAAACTTATGGGTAAAATGTTCGTGCTTAATCAATCTCTGTTTGATGTGAAACGAATGATACCGCAGAAATAAGAACATTTCTAATATCGATATTGACAAAGATTCACATACAAGTACTGTTAAAATGCACTTATTCATATTTCAAACCATGTTTTATGCCTCGAGAAAATCCTTTGGAAAAAAAGAGACGAGTGTAGAAAATGCATATAACATGTGTAGCAGCAAATAAAGATCTTAGAATAGGACTTAACTGCCAATGTAACATACATTTATGTATGTATATATGCATACATGAATGTGCATCATAAATCCATTTTTTTTCTTTCGGATTTTACTGGTGATGTCAGTGCCCTGCCGTTCATTCGGTGAAATTAAGTCAAAAAAGGTCTCAAGCTCGAGCAGTCTTTTCTTTTTTTTCTTCAAAAATGGGACTCTTTCAAGTTAGTGAAAGTATGTAAATCATGTTTTCCTTCCCTTTTAAAAAAATCATTGTTGATTTTTTATAAATGTTTTGATTATATACGATTCAATAAAATATACAATTATTAAAAAAAATAGGTCAATTGATCTTACCAATCTCTAGCAGTATTAGTGCTGTATTTATTTATTTACTTACTTATGTATGTATGTATGTATGTATGTATATACATATTTATTCATTTATTTATTCGTTCATTTATTTCATTGATTAATTTATTTCTTATTTATTCAGTTAGTTATCTATGTTTTAAAGGTTAGTGACATGATTGGGAACACTTGAAAATGCCTCAAGAACCAAATGAGTTGAAATATATACCAACTATACAACAGCTGGAGTGGATCTCCCAGCTGGAAGGATTTGTCTCTAATTTGTTTACTGAGGGAGAATCAAGCATGAATATTAATTTTATCGGGGCACGATAAAAATAAGAACCATAGAGAGCCACGAGGGATATTGACATTAGTCATTTTAGAATTAGTCAACGTTTGACTACAAGATTTTCACAGGCGAATCCTTGCATAGGTTACCTGATTCTAGAGTAGTTTCAGCCCAAGTTGAAGACTACCCTCAATCATGTCATTCACATTTAATAGTTATTTCCAAGCCATATGCCCCCACTTTTCCAAGTATGTCTTAATGACACACAATTAACGATACAATCGCGCGTTACAGCAGTGAGCTTCTTTGCATGGTCATGCAAACGTTATATTCTTCTTCTTCTTCTTCTTAGTAGTAGTAGTAGTAGTAGCAGTATTATTATTATTATTATTATTATCATTATTATTATTATTATTATTATTATTATTATCATTATTATTATTATTATCATTATTATTATTATTATCATTATTATTATTATTATTATTATTATTATTATTATTATCATTATTATTATTATTATCATTATTATTATTATTATTATTATTATTATTATTATTATTATCATTATTATTATTATTATTATTATTATTATTATTATTATTATTATTATTATTATTATTAACTAAGACAAGTTTAGAAGACAAGATTAAGATTACCAGTGGCGATAAAAGAACGGCCCTGGACTGTTAGCCGAGGGTCGTCTGCCCGAGAACCCTTGGGTATGACTGAGAATAACATTTTTGTTAGCGGTATAAATATTCAGCAAAACGCCAATAATATAAACAACAAATAGCAACAACAACAACAACAACAAACCTCATAAGAGTCCCTTGATAGAAAGAGACATGACTCGGACGTCCTATATATTTTTTTTTCGGGGGGGGGCACAAAAAAGAAACGTTTGAATTCTTTCTACTTCGAACATTTTGTTGCTCATCGGAACTAAATAGAAATGTGAGGAAATAGTGGAAACAAATCGCGTTCAATTCACGGGCTGTCACAACACTTCTACAGCGTGTCCCAGAAAAAAATGTCCTTCTCATAGACCACAGAATAATTAGCAAAATCAAGTTTTGTACTCAATTAAAGCTACATATTTAAAAGCCAATTTACTTTTGTAATTTCTGTGGAAATTTCAAAGTTCTCGCTTCATTGGTTTTGAATAAACAGGATTTTATGTAACAGCAGTGCTTTCCAGCCCATTCCAAGTTTAATAAAAAGGAAGGCACATCACATTATAAGTTATTCTAGGCTTGACTTAAATTATCTGAACGACTGTTAATTTACTCTTTTGAAATTAAAACTAATCAAAGTTTTGTTCCACTGGTCGTGTTTGCTTTCTCAGAGTGTGTTCCACTTATGGTTTGTCCGGCCATGTCCAGCTTGTAAACTTTTATTGTTCTCCTGCATGTCCTTCCACCCGATTTACATTCAGGTTGACGCATTGATGTAGCACTGCAAACTTTGAGTGCGCTGAAAAGCACTGCTGTTACATAACAGACTGCGTATTCTAAACCAGTGAAGCGAGACCAATGAAATTTTCACAAAAGTTAGAAAATAAAATGGGCTTTCTACATCTGAACACTAAAAATAGAATGATACTTGATTTTGGATTTAATTTACCAATTAATCAGAGGGACATTTTTTTTTCCTGGTACACACTGTTCCGAAATTGAGCAAAGATGGACACACGAGCAAGGACATGTTCAAATTCGGCGCTTATCGCACAAACAGGTGACCCGACATTTGCTCCGGCGACAGTTGCTCCAGCAGTCCAGTGACAATATCGCAGGCCGATCGCAGGAGACAAGAGTTAGGCTCATGCAGGGTTACCATTGGGTTTCTAGCTCAGAATACTGTTAGAGTATCAATCCTACTACAACATGGTTAGGGTTAGGGTTAGGGCCGAGGTCAGGGTTAGTGCTAGTCTAGATTTAGGACTCCTTTTATTATATTTTCTACTCTCCGACTAAACGCGTTGCCGACTATAATGCAACAAGCCGAGTGATGGCGTGACCCCTAGAATTTGTCCGCCCGGGCGGTCCTCACACACACACACACACACACACACACACACACACACACACACACACACACACACACATACACGCACACGCACACGCACACATACACAAACAAACACACCCACACATACACACTCACACACACACTCACACACACACATGATTATACCTCAGAAATAATAAAGCTAACGATATTCATTCTTACTACACTTCCGTTTCCATCTCTTGTAAGAGAGTTTGTTTTTACATCTTATAATTGTAAAATTCTTTATTTGTAAAAATCTTACAATTTTTTTTTCTTCGCACGCAAACGCATCCAATTTTCAAATTTTCGGCGCACTTTGCGCGCAAACATATGCTATTTTCAAATTTTCGGGCACTCGTTTTTTGGCAACCTCCTCCCCTAGCAAAAAGCTACATTCTCTACTGAAAATATGTTATATATTTAAAGTTCAAAATCCTTACATGTGGGCATGGGTTCGGAGTTATCAGCCGCATACCATCAGTCCGACTATAATTTGACTATCTCCCCCCCCCCCTCCAGAGCCGCCCCCCCCCCAAAAAAATGGACAAAAAATATTCTATGATGAAAATATTAATAGATTAAGTGAAACAATCTAGCAAACACTTTAAAATAAAATGAAATAAACTTGATAGAAAGAAGATATACACAAAATTTCAAAATATGTACCATGCCCAGAAACACGTCTTTTTAATGCGTATTTTCAAACAGTTCCTACGTGGAATCCCCCCTCCCACACCTTCCCTCCAACCCATTTATACATTTTTTTCTCACATAGGCCTACCTCCTGTACATCTTCTTGAAATCCTGATTGTAATCCCTTATAATCTTCATAAACTATACCTTTCATGTATTTTCCATGCCTAGAAATTCGTATTTTCCATCCGTATTTTCAAGAAGTTGCTACCGTATCCCCCTCCCGTACATTCCCCCCTTCCCCACTTCGCTCCCTCGCAAGTATGACTTCCCAATTACAGTTTTTCACAGCTTTTTGAACATCTTTTTGAAAAGCCAACAATCCGTCATAATATTCTTAAAATATACCTTTAAAATATTTATTTCATGCATAGAATCACTTATTTGCTATGCGTATTCATAAAGTTCCTACCTTGGCCGTGGGATTGGGTATCCCCCCCCCCCCCGTTGCTCCATTCCCTCACAAGTATGACTACCCAATTCCTACTCTTGATAAAATATACCAATGAAAATATGCATTTACCGTGCCTGCTTTGACTGATTAGCAGACGGTGCACATGATATATATATATAATAATAATATAATTCGTTTGGGAAGGCAATGTTCAAACTCAAGTGCTCACATGTCGATTGCTGTTCAAAGAGTGTAATGTATAGTCAGTTGTATCATTTCGATTGAGGTGTTATAACAACAAGATCAATTTGGTGAGCATTCCTTCTTCAAAACCCAAACACCGATGGCAGGAATAATACTTCGACGATCATTAATAAAACTTGCTGGTAAATCGTGTAAACATGGAAGACGAGGTTTGTCCAACCGCGTCATGGAAATGGGAACATTTCGATCTGGTATGGCAGCCTTGACGCAGAATCAACCCTTTCCCAGGTAGGTGAACCTTTCCCAAAAGGTTATTCAATACAGGTAACGGGCCTTAACCATGCATTAAATCATACCTTCAATAAAATCAGCACAGTTTTATTTTATTTTATTTTTACAATCCGATGTGTCCAGGTTGCGGTCAGTGGCTTGGTTGCGAAGGACACATTTTCTCTTGCAAGAGACTTTCAGTCCGAATCTAAATAATGACGTTTATGCTCTAACCCCTTGGAAGAAATTCTAAGGTGGATCTGCAGTATGCTGACGAAAAGTCAAAAGTCAAGACAAAAGGGGTCCATCATAAAGTAGTCAATTATCGATTTAAAAGTGCTCATCAGATCCAAAAGTGACCGGCATCAGATGGAAAGTGGCCATTATCAAATCAAAAGTGGCCATCGGATCAAGAGTGGTCATCAAATCAAAAGTGGTCAACATCAAATCAAAAGTGGTCATTACCAAATCAAAGTGGCCAACATCAAATCAAAAGTGGTCATTATCAAATCAAAGTGGTCAACATCAAATCAAGAGTGGTCATTACCAAATCAAAGTGGTCAACATCAAATCAAAAGTGGTCATTATCAAATCAAAGTGGCCAACATCAAATCAAAAGTGGCCATCGGATCAAGAGTGGTCAACATCAAATCAAGAGTGGTCATTACCAAATCAAAGTGGCCAACATCAAATCAAAAGTGGTCATTATCAAATCAAAGTGGCCAACACCAAATCAAGAGTGGCCGTTGAAGTCAAGACTGGTCATCACATTTCGACATTATCATATCAGTAGTGGCCATCATAAAATCAAGAGTGGTCATTACCAAATCAAAGTGGCCAACATCAAATCAAAAGTGGTCATTATCAAATCGAAAGTGGCCAACACCAAATCAAGAGTGGTCATCAAATCATAAATGGTCAACATCAAAATCAAGAGTGGTCATTACCAAATCAAAGTGGCCAACATCAAATCAAAAGTGGTCATCTTTATATCAAAAGGGGCCATCATCAAATCAAAGTGGCCATCATCAAAGTAAAATGGCCATCAAGAGTGGTTATCATCAAATCAAAAGTAGTCATCATCGAATCAAAAGTGGCCAATATCAAATCGAGTTGTCGTTATCAAATCAAGAATGCTCATCAACAAATAAAGAGTGGTCATTATCAAATCAAAATGGCCATCATCAAATCAAAATTGACCAACATCAAATCAAAAGTGGTCATTATCAAATTAAGAGTGGTCATCATCAAATCAAAATTGGCCAACATCAAATCAAGAGTGGTCGTCATCAGATGAAAAAACGATATCATCAAATCAAAAGTGGTCATCATCAAATCAAATAGTGGCCAACATCAAATCAAAAGTGGACAACATCAAATCAATCTCATT
Organism: Eucidaris tribuloides; assembly: GCA_001188425.1. NCBI lineage: Eukaryota > Metazoa > Echinodermata > Echinoidea > Cidaroida > Cidaridae > Eucidaris > Eucidaris tribuloides. Next base: position 133,620 of record JZLH01S0245571.1, read on the forward strand.
ACCCTTACAAAAAAGTACCATGGTAATACCATGGTAGTACCATGGTAATACCGTACCATGGTACTGTACCATGTACCGTGGTAATTTGGTTACGGTACTACCATGGTACAATATACCATGGTATTACCACGGTACTGTACGGTACAGTACCATGGTACTGTAAAATGTACCATGGTACAATATACCATGGTATTACCGAACCATGGTACTGTACCATGTACCATGGTACAATATACCATGGTACTGTACCATGGTATTACCGTACCATGGTACTGTACCATGTACCGTGGTAATTTGGTTACGGTACTACCATGGTAATATACCATGGTATTACCACGGTACTGTACGGTACAGTACCATGGTACTGTAAAATGTACCATGGTACAATATACCATGGTATTACCGAACCATGGTACTGTACCATGTACCATGGTACAATATACCATGGTACTGTACCATGGTATTACCGTACCATGGTACTGTACCATGTACCATGGTATAATATACCATGGTACATGGTATAATATACCATGGTACATGGTACTGTACCATGTACCATGGTATTACCACGGTACTGTACGGTACAGTACCATGGTACTGTAAAGTGTACCATGGTACAATATACCATGGTATTACCATGGTACTGTACCATGGTATTACCGTACCATGGTACTGTACCATGTACCATGGTAATTTGGTTACGGTATTACCATGGTACAATATACCATGGTATTACCGTGGTACTGTACCATGGTATTGTACCATGGTACGGTAAAACCATGGCACTGTACCGTGGTACAATACCACAGTTATACCATCGCAGGTCACCATGGTATTCCATTATGTACCATGTTACGATACCAGGATACGGTATTATACAATGGTAGAGTATCATCGTAATCCATGATGTATCCCTTTAAAACACTGTTAATTTTACATCTTGAGTAAGTATCTTGAATCTCTCTTGCAAAGATCTGTAGCACTGAAGAGTGCTTGACTGTGCAGTCAAGTTGACTCTACATCTGAACTAGAGTGCTCCAGTTGTTATCACGGGTTAAATGTGACTGCCATGCTGCCATGAAGTACTGTTTTTCAACATGACTCCACTGATGCACATCCTGAGAACAAGAAAGAAAAGAAAAATACTAAATTAATGTACAGCCTGTATTGTATACACAGCAAAAACAAATTACTGAATACCATATCCTGTTCTCCAACAATGCTGTTTTTATGAAAGGCAATGTATATAGCCACACACGTATGATTTGACTTTACCTACAGACACACGCGTGTGACTTTATCCTTAACCGCGATATATATCACGAAATCACTGTAGGGCTATCTTTTACAATAATTTAATTTGAAATCACCTTGTCAAAATTCTCACCTGTTTCAAAACAGAGTCCAAGCCACCAAATAAATTCATTCAAGACAAAACAAGTGAGTAAACCACAAGGACAGTTCCTTATGACAGGAATCAGGTATTAATTGGGTGAGAATTTGACTAAAAGGTGATATTTCAAAGCAAATCATTGAGAAAGAAAGGCTAGCTGACAGTGATTTCATGTAATGTTACACCGTGACATACACTTACAGCGGCTAAGTAATGTGGCTATCGGTTACGGTTATGAATAATTTCACACGCGTGTGGCTATACACTGTATTTATATGCAAATCCTGAAACTACAGGGTGCCAGACGTTTCGACACCGGACTTTTCGACACTGTACGTGCGGTGTCGAAGTGTCTATAGTGAGGGCTTACACGGGGATACTTCGACACCGAAGAAATTGTACGAAATTTGTTAAGTTTTAAGTAATTTCTTTG
>JZLH01S0245604.1:24807-52102 GCA_001188425.1 Eucidaris tribuloides
GCCGAGGGTCCCTTTTGCATGCCTAAAATTTAACATTGTGCAAATACACTGGTATTTTAAAGAAAATGCTATGTTATACTTCGAGTTGATTTTTTGTCTCTAGTGACAAAAATTCTACCAGTAGTACTTGCCTATTTTTAGACAATGCATACAGGTCTCTTTTTACCTCGGTGGACAGTGCCACTGAGAGCTAAGTGTAATACTGTAGGTGCAATACGTAGATGACCTTGTATTTTGAGCCTGACACATGCCAGCACAGAAGTAGGTCAACCATTTGGTGTGACATAAGTACTGTAATAGGCATGAAGTGAGATTTGATATTGTGTGCCAGGATCATACACTACACAACTAATATTGTTTTTTTGCTCATTTATTAAAATATAGATAATTTATGGTCTTCAGATTTCACAGGCAAGGCCTTTGAATAGCTTCAGGACGTGAATAATGTTTAGCTTTGTGATGGGAGGGTTGCAAATGAGAATCCCTACACTTAAATTGAAAAACTGTAAGATATGGGCTCACAAGGTGTCTTTCACTTAAACTTCTTGATCAATGACCCTGGTAAAACATTAATTTTCTCCTCTCTTATCAGGAAATATTTGATGTACATAACTTTATTGAGAGTAGCTGGAAGCATAGAGACTAGTTTTTGTAAGGAATACATGAAAAATGTGACCTCAGTAAATTTTGCCATTTTTGTTTTGTAACTCTGCAAATCGTAACACCTGTACATTCACTCATTTAACACTGAAAAGGGGTAAATAGAAAGATGACTTCACATACAATATTATGTTAGGATTTATTTTACAGGTCCTGACTTACTAGGTCACAAAAAACAATGAATCAGAAATCTTGTTTTAATTTGTGTGAAAATCAGAAGTCAGTGATTTAGTATGTGCTGTACATTTGTGACTTAAAAAGTCACCTTTCAAAATATTTCAGGAATGAGCATGATTGGCAAACAGTAGCATCATTTAATGGTGACACATCCCTTTAATGTATGCTTTACATAGAAGGTGAGGTTCATCTACATGGAAACAAAAAGTAAGAATGCATACCAATTGTATCAAGAGCAATCAACATGAAAATCCCTGTAAAATCCTCCCAAAATCTTGTCTGACATTTGCAGAAATTTGCCCATTCTGACTTGTGGTTTGTCGTGATTGATGAATGAAATTTCCGAGATTGATCAAACCTTGCAAATATTAGTCGCTGCAATTTTGTCTCGAAGGTCTGGGGGCCTTGTCGAGGTTAAAGTTCGGTGTGTGCGTCAGGTTCACCAATTACGGGAGGGAGATACGCATGTTACTTTTTGTTCGCGTGCATGCTACATGTCACTAATGTGTGCATTTCTCATTACTGAAGAGGTAAATTAAATTATTACTGCATGCTTTAAATGTCAGAGGGTCACAGCTAACTAGTAAAAACAATGAGATTGTATCTCACTGCAGAAGAGGGCAGTGAGAATCAATTCCAATTTGATATGAAAATATTTCAATTAATGTCACAATGCACATTCAGATAGATCTCACATATGTCACCTAAGACATATTTATTTCACTTCTAGCTGTCCCATGGAAATTATGAAATTTTGAACCTTTACCATTCATTAAAGCATAATTGGAGATATGATATATATGTTATGTAAAGTCACATTGTTTTAAATGTAAGAAAAAATAGTAGCTTATTTTTGCTACTGATTGTTCTGTAAGTAATATCAAAATATTCTTTATCTAGCTATAAAGGTAGAAGTACATATTTTACAATATCAATAGGATAGGTATCTTCAATGGAAATAAGTTCATTACATCCTAAAATGACAGGTTACAATGCCAACTATGAAATTAATAAATTCAAAGTAATAGTATAATATTTGACTTCGGTACAAATTCATCAATTTTCTCCTAAAGGTGTCTATTAGTATTAGACACGTTAAAAAATACTGTTGTTTCTAAGTACTTCTTCTTTGGGGAGTTGTTGAGAGCTTATATTTTTCTATATTCTGTGTGATGTCACAAACTATCTCCAGAAGAATTGTCATGAAAACTGGAGTGCCTAATTGTAAACAAACTGCTGCTACCAATTAAAACAAATAAATATCACATACATTAAACTAAATACCATATACGCTGAATGATTCATGGTGGTTTTATTTTCGCGAATTACTGAACGCGAAAATTTTCACCTCCTGATATTCCTGTACAAAGTGAATGCAAATGCAATAAAATCGTGAAAATATACTCTTGCGAATTCTTCTTTGTCTTGGAGCAATATCACGAAAATATATGTACTCGAAATATATGGCGTATTAAATAGGCCTACAACTCAAATTCAAATTGGGAAACTAATGTATTTCAGTTTTTTTTTTTTTTAGAAAGGAGTCTATGTCATTTACATGCAGGTTGAATATCAATACAGTACAATTTCCTACTCACAGGCCAAGGCAAGGAGACAAATATTCTGACACTAATTTATATCAATTTGCCAATTACTTCCTCCACTTTCACTCCTGAATGAGCAAACTAATTGTTGTGACATATTTATGCCAGACAATGGTCTCACACAACAGGAAAGACACCAAGAACGACAAGTTTGTGAAAGGGATGGGGGTGGGAATGGATTTCTTCAAAATATATAGTTGAATAAGAATAAACTCACCTACTGACAGATGGTGTACTTAAAAATAAATAGATTTATTTTAGTTTTCTTTTACTTATTCAATCTTATTATTCTACATCCCTGCCATTTGCACCTTGCAACTTAATTTACACTTATGACCTGGAGGCATGTGGAGGTGTTTTGTGTGTGTGTGTGTGTGTGTGTGTGTGTGTGCGTATGTTAATGCCGTCAATCGCGGACGAAAGTCTGACACTCCACTATCAGACCGCGGACAATGTCTGAACCGAGGACGGTCCACGGTTCATAACCTAGTGCAAACGATTACAAATTTAAAAGCAATCGTTTGAGGGCATCATCATTTTTTTTTTTTTTTACTGCTGCCCACAAAAATATCCTCGGTTGCCTGTAAAAATCACACATAAATTTTATACACATGGGTGTTCCCCGGTTGGAAACCGAGTGATGTCTGCGGAGGTGACTGTCGAATATCACCACACAAACGTCCTCATTTGCATATTATTAATCAATTAATAATTACGTCCTCGATGATGGCAAAAACATGTATGCTGTGTGTTGTGTGTGTGTTGCTGTGTGTGTCGTGTGTGTGTGTGCTGCGTGTGCGTCGTGGCAATGTGCGTGTGCGTTGTGCGTGCGTGTGATGTGCGTGTGCTGTCGTGCGTGCTGTGTGTGTGTGTGTGTGTGTGTGGGTGGAGGCGGCATATTGTGGTGTTGTGTGGTGTGTGCTGTGTGTTGGAGGCGGCAATATTGTGTGTGTGTGTGTGTGTGTGTGTGTGTGTGTGTGTGTGATGTGTGCGTGTGCGTGTGCGTGTGCGTGTGCGTGTGCGTGTGCGTGTGCGTGTGCGTGTGCGTGTGCGTGTGCGTGTAGCGTGTGCGTGTGCGTGTGCGTGTGCGTGTGTGTGTGTGTGTGTGTGCGTGCGTGTGTGTGTGTGGGAGGCGGCAATATTGTGTGTATGTCTTTGTCTGGATGTACATTACTGATGGAAAAGATGTTTACCTACCATTACGGAGAGAAAATGTCCCAATGGTAGCAATTTCTAAATTCTGTTTGTACCATACATTTTTATTTGTTAGTATATAATCCATTACTGGATATTTGACATACATGTAGCTGTACAATGTATGTAAGCAAATCACATTAAGCAGACCATAAACAACCAAATGCCATAAAAGTCTGTATGACACCTAGAATCATCATCTGGTACCGTATGTACAAGATATGTATTTGTTGATATTTTCAGACATGTGTATTTTCCAACAATTTGACCTAAATTCATAAAAACCTACAAATCATATTTTTCCTTTGATGATGTATTACCCCGTTGCCTCCGAGATTCTGAAAGTCCAATAGAGTTAACACAGGGCACATCCAGTTCCCGTAGCCAATGGGTTAATGATAAAAAAAAAATGATGTAACAAGTCTGTAGCAGTACTCCCTAGGTCTTATTATGGATCCTACTTGGGTCTTATAAAAAAAAATATAAAAAAACTTCCATATAACTATTGTGAAAATGGTGTATATTGTTGCCCTAATATGAATACCACTCCAGAGCAAAGGAGTACTCTACGTAATGCAACTTAATTCCCCACATAGGGGGCGCTCTTTAGTAATGAAACTTCACAGAAAGTTGTGTGAAGACCATGGTAGCTAGCACATCAGAATTTTATAGAATTTTTGTTTTGAAATGTTGTAAATAAAATCTACATGTATCAGCCAGATTATGATACAGGGCATGTTGTATTTTCACTCTTATTTATGCTAGTAGGGGTGAAAAAGCATTTGCCCCCTCCCCTCCAGCACACCTTTAAAAACTTTGTCCCTTTACTTGGCTCCTCCACCCCCAAACATAACAGTCAGAATGGGAATATATTTTATTGGTGGAGGAGGGTGGGGGAGTGGAGGGGGTTGTCAGATAAGGTGACTTGTATTCTCCAACACAAGGCCTTGCCTGTACCCCCTCCTTCCCCCCCCCGACTTCTGAAAGTCCTGGTGCTGCCACAGTTTGTGCCATGTTGACAGTCGCTGATTCTGACATGACAGCAACGAGTCAAAGTAAGCTACTTTTTTCAGTTGTTCATTATATTGGTGATTTATTACTGCCGCCCACTTATTAAAAAGAACATTAACTTATTTGTCCATCCTTCAGTCCCCCACAGTCTCCCCTCCATGGTGCCTGCATGATATAAGGTCACATCACAAGGCTTGCATCTACAGCATTAAATGGTTTTCTAAATGTTATAAGTACATGGATAATTACTCTCCAGCCAAACTGTACCTCCACAACTGACCTTTCTGCCCCCTTCACCCCCCCACCACTAAACTTCATTTTTAAAAAGTAGAAGTACTGTCATAAAAATGAAAGATTGGTGCCTACAATTATGCTACTGTCTCTTGTCTGATGGCATGAAAATATTTTCAAAGAGATATTTACAATGTTGAATGATCATTTTGAGACAATATTGTCTGAAGTGCAAATATGAAGTTTAGTATGGAGTCTTTAACCTTTTCATTTTAAAGTATTGACAGCCCCGTGTGAAAAAATAAAACAACAACAGTACAATATCCTGCCTGTTTGACTATGAAAGGGTTAATGGTAGAAAATAAAATTGTATTTTTCGGGGCTACTTTCAAGCCAGATTTAGTGATTATAGTGTTTACACGTTGAACCCTAAAAGGAAAATGGAGGGCTGTTTTGTGATATTAAAGCCTAAGTTTAGTTTTGGCTAATTTTTTTTTCATTTGAAAGCTTTATGCCCAAAGGTCATATCACACCAATAACAGATTCTGAATCTCTTAAGTTTTGTTTATATTAATTAATGAAAAATCTCGGGGGTTGACTGAGAGATTTTTCATTAATTTAAATTTAAAAAAAAACTTAAGATATTCAGAATCTGTTATTGGTGTGATGTGACCTTTGGGCATAAAGCTTTCAAATAGAAAAAAAATTCGCCAAAACTAAAACTTGTGCTTTAAGGGGCTATTTTGTTAATTTTGGGAGCTAAATCGCCCTCAGCCCCTGTGTATTTTCTACGCTGAGTCTGAGTTACAGTCACAGTGTGCCTCATTTTTAGATGAAATGGGGATAATCTCTGTCTACAAGTGGGTCACTTCACTTTCACATGTCATAAAATACACCATGATTTTTCCTTTATTTCTTCTCTCTTTTTTTTTTTGAAGTCAAAGAGTTCTTTGATAGACCGATTTTGATATGTACTTTTTCTTGCTTTTTATACACCTTTTTATCCCCATTTACTAGCCATCACTGTGGGCCCCTGAATAAAGAATATCACAATTTTTTGATGATAGACCACTAGGGATATTTGCATCCAGAGTAATGTTAATTGAGTTCAGTGTGGCTATGTCTGATGATGCTTCCCAGACTTCAAGTCCATCATTCTTATTCAGACTACAAATCAATTTTTCCCTCCGGAAAATTTGAAAGTAAGGATTTTGGGGTGGGGTGGGGGAGAATTTAGAATATTATTCATAATACAGTATAGTTTTGAATAGTACTTTTTCAGCCAAGGTTTATCTTACTAATCTTTACCTCTTCTTTTGATCAGTCAGTTTAATTTTAGAAAGTGGTTTAAATCTCATTTCACAATTTACAGAAGTTTGCTGAATTGTACCTGAAATTACATCATAAATTCATTTAAAAGATACTGCAAAACATTCAAGGTATTAAAATCATTCAAATACAGCATCCAACATTATATTTAGACTTACTTCAAGTGTTGAGTAAAAAAAATGGTGTGGTTTAAAAAAAAAGATGTGTGGAAATTTTCGTTGCTGATATCTTGCATTTTGTACTTTGTCCCTATTAATTTGTAGCAAGATAAAAAAAAATACAGATGGGGAAAGCGATATTATTTGGGGCATCAATTATTGTTTTATTTGGAGGCCAAGTGTATATCAAGGTGCTATATTTGACAGTGATTACACATTAACTAGCAAAAGAGACTGATGGATAATCTTGTCATTCTGCTTTAATAGAATAATGTCTTCAAGTCAGGTACAATCGGAGATGACCATTAAATGGAAATCACTCACACTTAATGAATCCCTCACATGAATGCATCATTTTATGATAAATAATTGACTAATAGAAATTAAAGCTTAGTGACATGATTGGGAACACTTGAAAATGCCTCAAGCACCGAATGAGTTGAAATATATACCAACTATACACTAGCAGGAGTGGATCTCACACCTGGGAGAATTTGTCTGTAATTTGTTTACTTAAAGAGAATCAAGCATAAACATAGGAGTATCTTAATTTTATCCGGGGACGATAAAAATAAGCCCCATAGATATCCACACAGCAGGTTTCCGTGCTGCAAGTGATATTGACATTGTTTATTTTAGAATGAGTCAACGTTTGACTACAAGATTTTCACAGGAGAATCCTTGCATAGTTTACTTGATTCCAGAGTAGTTTCAGCCCAAGTTGAGGACTACCCCCAATCATGTCATTTACCTTTAAAGCCCTTTTGGTATTTAGTTACAGGGTAGGTGAGGTTTAATGATGTGAAATAATGTTTATCCATGGATTTGATTTACATTTACTACTAAAATAACCCAAATTTACATGGAGTGTAAAATTGCAACTCTAGAAACAATTATGATAGGTAAAGTGGGAAATATTTGTGTTACCATTGTATATAGAGGTACATGTATCTTGATGCCTAGAAATAATATCATTGATACATAGTGTAGAAATTTAAAAAGCATATTGATGTAGTCATCAAAATGATAATGTCCCTGTCTATGATAGCATATCCCGAACTTTGGAACTTAATATTCTAACATTAGGTTAATTATCTACAGTATAGGAATAGTGACGTCAATGAATACTGAAAGAGAGTGAGAGGTGTGTGTGGGTGGGGGGACAGACTAGACTCAGAATATGGATTTTGTATTTTGTATCTTTTTCTTTCCACTGATGGGAACGGCGCCGTAGCATATTTAAGTGCTCTGCAAACATTAATAACTGTGAGGCTTCAGATGTTTAATTTTCAAAATGAAACTTTCATCGCATAAGTGTCTGGTATATAAAATATGTTAACCCCTTAAATGCTGAGCTTCTTACAATGGATTTTCAATGTAGACAGGACATACATTTTAACAAACAGTCAAATTTTTGGCCATTTTGGACTCCAAAAAGTTTATGGGCAATTCCGTGAATTATTGGACAAATCACAAATTATATAAATTGGTCTATCGCGAACCGTATTACATTTTAATGGTTTGAATGGGTATGAATCATGAAGAAACAATGGGAGACATCATTTCTACTCTAAATTTTACGTCTTCAACAGCACCATTTAGGAGAATCAGAACCATACATGAAATACCACATGTGGGACTAGTGTGACTAAATCTCAGTTTTATAAAAAATTATCATTTATTCTGCAGTTTTTTCCATGCCAATAGCCTCTTCTCATTGTTTTGAAGGTAATAAAGCCCCACATATGCATACTAAATCTGAAAAAGACATGAATAAACGCAAATTTGTGTGGCTGGACAAAATGTAACGTAACTAACTAACATAACTAACCATGTTTTTGATGTTGTAGTTAAAAATGAAAAGATTTTTATCAATAAGTTATATATCAAATGACTTATCAAGCTGCCAGAAATAGCATGAATACCACAGTTTGTGTCAGCTGAAAACAGGTTGAGGAAACTTTGAGGACAAAGACATGTCATTTTTTTCCATGTCCTCTTTACGTAACGTAACTAACCATAATTAAAGTTCTTATTATTACCCACTAAAACATGTCTCATGATTTCGCTTGATGTTGTGAAGTAGGAGCCAGTCTAGAGAACTGACAGTACCAAAACAGAGAAATAATATGAAAGCATATTCATGTGAGAGCCAAATGTTGAATAAAGTTTGTCATAAAGTGTAACGTAACTAATCACAGAATTGCCCTTATACTTGCCCTTATACTTATAATTGTGAATTATATATTTGAATTTACAGCTCAGCTGTAACATTTAACAAATATGTGATGTAATTTATTCTACACAAATACAACTTTGGATTTCTCGTAGAGACAAAAACTCCCAGCATATAATGTACAGTAAATGGTCATTGTTTGTTTTGCACATTTGTCAAATTCTAGGTAATTACAGATCCTCAGATTTCACAGACATGTCCTTCATCAATAGCCTAAGGGCATGTGTGATCTTTTCCTGTTCTGCATGGAGGGGTGCAAATGAGGTTTCCTACCTTTAATCCTCTTCACACCATAGTCACATACATACATGTACATGCATAACAGCCCCTGGAAATTGGAGAGCTTGGTATTGAGAGGGTTACCGTAAAATTGATCTGTCATTTGTGTCATCATTGGGTTAAATACTTCGAGAATGTGACACTCTTTTGAAAAAAGGGGGATTTTCATGTAACAAGACACAAGTGGCTCTTAACATCTTTTGGGGTTCAAATAGTTAACAATCTTCATTCCAGTGAAATATTAGATGTCACATTTTTTCACAGATTTGATGTATGTCCATGTCTTCTGTACTCGACACAGACTTCTGAAAATCCTGGTGAGTGCTGTTGTGGATTACTGGGGAACTCCAATGTCATGATATTGATCAGTGATGAGATTCAGCAGAATCCCTCTCAGATCTCGGCTTAGCATAGCTGCCAAATACATTTTCAGTAACAACTGGAAAGTGACGTTCCTTTTACCAAGGCCTAGTGTGGCACATGAGACCCTAGTCTAAGTCATAGACTGCTCTTTAATTTACCCCAATCCAGAGCGTTCTGCTCTCTAATTTACCCCAATCCCGAGCGTAGCGAGCTGCGAGCGTAACTAGTCTAAGTATCTATACTGCATTAGGATTAGGATGAAAAAAGAGCACAGTCTAAAACTGAGACTAACGAGACCCCTGTCAGTTGTACATGTAGGCCTATATGTAGGTTCAATATCGGGGCATGATTTAACTTACAGACTTACAGAAACCCAAGTGCTGTTTTTTTTAATCTGAAGTTCACAAACTAATGTTTAATAATGTATTTAAATTAGCTTCTTTACTGTCTCCCTATTCTCTGAACTTCAATTACATATAAATGTAATATCTGTGTCAAGAGTAAAACCATAAGAATAGAATATGTTATGTTTAGTAAATGAATTCATACAAATATTATAACTGATTAAATTCTACACAACACCACATTATACGTATCCTCTAGTGATAAAACTTGTAACAAAATGCTTTGTTTGAAAATTATGCAAATTATAAGTTTACGATTAATAGATTATGCAGTTCTTGTTTTTATTTTCTAATTTTAATATGTGTTCAATGTTACAAAGGAATATTGTAGCCTATCTGTCGAATGTAATTCAAATGATTTGCGGAAGTTTATAAATACCATTATTTCAATTCTTAGTCTATTATGATTTCAGTTTGATATATATATGATAATTTATGACAGATGAAGAATTTTATGAATCGATAACATGAAAAACGGCCTGAATAAAAACAACTTGAAAATCAGGGAAAATACGTCCTAACGCAGTTTATTCTTGCTTGCTTTTTAGATGACAAATGAAAACCCCAAATGCCAAATTACACATTTTGGGGTTTGGTTCACCGCAAAATGGCTTGAGGCAGAATCTTGGCAATAACAGTGGAGACAGACTATCCAGCTGTCAGAGATTTGATAAATAGAAAGCCACATCGGCAAAAATGTAGAAATTATAAAAATATTGGTTATTTCCCCCAAAGAGTTATTAAAGCAGTATTGACCACAGGGGGCAAACGGGCAGGGAAGACAGCGACAAGACAAAACAGAATTTGGAGCTGGTGCCGGAATAATAAGATACCCGCAGATGTAATAAATATTTCAAAAATGCAGATTGGAGAATATCAGTTCTTGGTGATAAAGCTCCGAACGTGTGTACGTGTAGTTGTTTTTTCAAGGAATAATCCAGGAATAAGATTGGGGCCGACTCCCATTAATTGCTGCTTTCCTCTGTCTAGAGAGGCTGTTATCTACAAGAGATATTCATGATTTACAAATCAACCGTAGGGAAAACGAGAAAGTCATTTAGTTGTTAAGATTCTAGGGACATGATATGTGATTAGAGGAGCTCATCCTGAGAGGATGTTGGTAATTTGTAGCGTTCAAGCTTGAGAGAAGATAATCAAGATATCGTGTTCCTACTCCACTTGATATTCTGTCCTTGAGGATGGATATACATCTGCAAGGTTAGGTTTATTAGCATGATCAATTGATATGATTTTACAATTGAGATTGTCTGAGAGGTTTGGTAATTGACTACACTTCACCGCCTGATGTCTTTTAAGAAAAGAATGCCATGTCAATTTTTTCCTGTGTTTTCTTTTAAATCGAATGTTCATGAACATACCACCTTAATATGAAGGTACATGTACTTGAACAACTGTTAACCCGTTTGGGACGATTTGATTTCACTATAACACGCATTTTCCATAGACCCCAACACGAGTTAACTTGTACTTAGTCTCCAACGGGTTAAAATGGATATTAAAAAATAGGCATTATGTTTTGAAATCAATGTGAAAGGGATTAAACTGGGATTAAGCCATTTTCCACCAACAATGACCGAGATATTGAAATCATTGTATTACTTCCAGCAAATGGACATCACAAATTTACAAATTTCTTTTTTGGGCAGACAAATGCCCCTTATAAGTAGAAAATCAAAATCAACTTACATTTGTAGACCAAAGAGACATTGAAACCTCTCTTTCTTTGTGAGAAGGGGCAAGGGGGCAAGGGGGCAACTTGTGGAATCATGGGTAGTTTTGACGAAATTGTTATTAGGTAGAAGGAGGAGTGGGACAATAATGAATGAAAGGTAAAATTTTTAATGAACATGATACTCTGTATCGGAGCCATCCAGAAATCCTCGTTTAAAACCACAATATTTCTGCTTTACCACAGAATTTCAGGCAGTTATATTTCTTGTAGTATCAGTTTAAAAAAAAGCAGATTACTGGTTTGAGCCTTTACAGGCTGTTTTTAGTTCCAGGCATATATCATAATACATGTCATGTATGCCCCAAAACTTCAAACATATTTCACCTATCATGATAGACCTTAAGAGGTCTTCAATTGTATTCAATTTTCCATTAAAATAAGAACAAAATTTTAACTACTTAGTACTTACTTTTTTGTATAATACTGAAAAGCAATATGATAGTATAGAGTGACAAATTCTGGGATATTTCACAGTAGTCTCTCAACCAATAAAATGTATACCGTGAACCAATTTCAATTTTGGGAATTGCACAAAGTAAAATAAAACTGCATATTTTACAAGAAAGCTGTCAAAATATGGCATATGTTTGACAGAATTCAGTGAACCATTAAATTTTCATGTTCCTTGCAGGTGGAACCCACAGGGCATCATAATTGTTCTGAATTTGCCGCCTCGTAAAATAGGACAAACTGCTGAGACACATTTTTTTTTTAGAGGAATGAAAAATGAGTGTGGGAGTTTAAGCAAGCATATAAAGTATGAAAAATGTATATTTTGATAAGTAGTAACAAGGGAATGATTAAAGACTTTTACCATCCTGGTAACTGATAAAATAGTCATGACTTGACTTTGTCAGGGAATTCTGTTGTTTTATTTTACACTAGATCTTTAATAATATGGCATAAAACTCTATCAAGTGAGGGAACGGTTCGGTTTGAGGGGGACTTTGTCATCGTTAAACTAGATCATGAAATGTGAGCAGAGCCAGCCAAATGGAACAGATAGGGAGGCTACTGGGGCTTGAAATTTTGTTTGCGCAGGGAACGTAATGGAAGAAGGGGCTCTTGGCACGAGACAGAGGAACTGAGGGGTGAAATAACATGTCCAGACTAATAGATGGAAATGGATTCGACGGAAGATATTGAAGGATTTTATTGTAGAACTGTTATGAAAAAAAATGTTCAGTGTTTGATTGATCATTTGTGTTCAGCACCTTGTATGGTAGTTGAGATTGTTGACACTCATTGTATGATACACACAAATTTGTATTCATGAAATTTTAATCAGATGATTCATAGAGTAAAATGATTACTTTGATAAGATTAAAGTCATTATTTGCGGAACTACAAAATCCTAATTATGTCATCAAAATATTATACTTGTTGACTTTGAAATTTGAGAGGTCCTGATTTTTCGATTCTGCTGGGAGGATCTTTATCAAAGACAAAAGTGAAACACACTATCATGTACAAAGATATGTAGCGACATGGTTTAGGAGTACCTGAATATATCATATGTGATTTCACGTACCAGTGAATGTTTGATTTTCTTTATATACGAGATTTGCCGGTACGTAATGTCACCGACGATATGTTGCTGAAGACCCCCCCCCCCCCCAAAAAAACTAAAAGGGTGTATTTTTACATTTTTACAGAATAATTTTATCTTACAGGTTTAATATTTTCCCTCTATTTACATATTTACACTTAGGCTATCATTAAGTGTCTGGGTATAATATAATATAAACATATTTACCATAATACAGCTTACATATCTATTCATGTGTACTGACACTAATATAACAAAGTATGACCATCACTGCAATATAGCCTTCCAAATGAGAGAACAAAGAAGAACGCATGCGGATAATACATACGACAACAAACAAGGGTGTCCTACCAATTGTCTGCGATCACCACTAACCCCGTAATTCCAGCGGTGTAATGAAGTGAGAACGTGCGTCCATTACCACCGATCCGTGCCCCCCAAACCTTCATTCTCGTCCCCTATCCTCATTTTCATCACTCTGCCACGTGCATTAGTAACCCCAAGGTAAGAGGTTATTATTATGATTATGAACACAAGATGGTATAATCTGCTGAACGAGTCTGGCGTTAGAGTCTGGCGTTATAGCTAGCAGGCTGGGGAAGCCCTTTGCCAATATTTCCTTTCTTTTGTTCTTAATGGGGGTGACTCATTGTGGGGGGATTAAATTTTGCTCCAGGGGGGTCAGGGATGAAAAAAAGTGGGAGGAATTAAAGCAGAGAGAAGTAATCAGTGAGCTGGGTCTGGATATGAGATGGAGAAAACAGAGAAGAGGGAGAGAAAACATGTTTAAAGACACTGTATTACATTGTGGAAGCCCCACTTGGAAAAAAAAAATGGTCAAACCCTGCTATCTGACATATCTGACAGTATTTGAATGGACAAATTAACACCTTAGAACACAAAACTTCTGGCACTTTGACTGTCATTGGTATAATATGTACAGATAAATATCAGCGCATGAATTATTGTCATCTGATGAAACTTCTTCAACACAGCAGTCTATACGGGAAAACTGGAATAGTCGAATGATATTTACTTTTTAAAAGCACATAATGATCGTTTTCAATTACAATTTTATTCAGGGCTTCGTATTTAGACCTTATCAGAGATACTGGTAGCAAAGGGGAATCGTGTTGATCATTTTTTTTTTCAAACTGGAAACGTTGTTATATGATACCTTTAACCTTATTACCAGGCAGTGACAAGCGCATGTCAATAACAGCATTACTAGCACCTTGCCTGTAGGATTGAGAGGGTTAAGAAGTGGAGAGAATGTTTGAAGTAGGTGGCATTAGATGACATTCACAGTGATGTAGATTTATGGTAGACAGTATTTACTTCAATCTCCTTGTGATGGTTTGTTAACCCTTTGGCTACGGGAACTGGATGTGCCCTGTGTTAACTGAACTCTATGTGATTTTCAGAATCTCTGTGGCAATGGGTTAATTGGGTATATATTTCATTTTGTGTTAGAGTATGTTTGTCTCATATAAATGCAATGTATAGCAGCATCAAGCTACAAAGCAGAGTTTACTTTTTGCTCACTAATCTCACATCTACCAAAGATAAACAAGGCAGATAATGGTGTAGGCCTATGAGTCATGGGAGGGAATGCCTTTTTAGGCTGACATTGAACTTGTGTTTCTTAGTGATCATCTCTTTTATCATGTTTGAAAATTTTAAGTATTGAAAGTGAATGCAAGTTGTAGATGTGTGTGTGTGTCTGTGTGTCTGTGTGTCTGTGCATATGTCTGTTCATATGTTTGTGTATGTATGTGACTGTGAAAGTATTAGTATATGTATTAGTATGTGTGTATGAATTTGTCTTTATGTGTAGATGTATGTGTATTTCAGTAACACTGTATAAGTGAGTAGATGTATTACAGTAGATGCACAGTGTATAAATGTATAAGTTTATATTGTGATATGCGCTATATAAAAACAGTTTATTATTATTATTATTAAGTGAGTAAATGTATGTTTTTCTGTTTATAAGTGTGTATGTCTGTGTTTATGATGATTTATATAGTGTTGTGTTCATGATGATTTATATAGTGTATGTATTTATGTATTGTGGTCTGTATGTGTTTTTGTTTGTGTATACATGTATGTTAAGCAAATAGTAATCCCCTCTGCAATCTCAGTCCATTTAGCAGAAGGTTTTGATTTGTTAATTAACACCTTGTCTCCGAGATTCTGAAAATCCCATAGAGTTAACACAGGGCACATCTGGTTCCCAAAGCCAACGGGTTAAATTTGTATATCATATTGGTAGTGCCATGTTGGATTTTTAAGAAGTAAAACTAACTTCTCAATAAAATGTCTCATGGCATATGTTTAAAAAAATCCTTTAACAAAACAGTATTTAACTAAAGTGAACAGAGAAATATATAGTTTTGACAAAATATATGGGATTAGCGATGCAGATATACTAATGAAAGGCCATTACGCATGCTGCCTTCAGAACATTTCCCTGAAGACATGAGTTTATCGTTGCCGACATGTATTAATCAAATAAATCCTCTGACGGGCATAAACAAGATTACCAATCTAGCTGAAAGTAGTAGCGATGCATCGGTACCCCGGACACTGAGGATAATGGATGTTTAGACTTTCATTCGCTCTGGAGACCATTTTTTTTCCTGTGTTCAATGCAGGAAAGCGACAACTTGAAATGCATTTTGTAATTCACAGATGTGCATGAGAACATAATCTTTGTTTCAATTAATCAAAACTGAAAAAAAAAACTTTGTAGAACATCTTACATCAGTACTTAATTGAATTAAAAATCTTCTGGTTTGAGAATTTTGGATCAAGGGTATAAACGGATAATGAAGTTCAGTTCGTAATTTATATGTACCTGTCCATAATGTTACATGTAAGTTTACCATTTTGATATTAAAGATGAGGCTACACTATGCAATTTTAATTCATTATCTGAAAATGAACTAAAAATAACTTCAATTCGAGTCATGTTGATAATCACACTTTTTTTATTTTGTCTGAATGCTTCAAAATATGCTTCTGTTAATAACTCAGTATTACTTTACCACATGATCATCCAAACCAGTAAGTACTGTCATTTGACTGTGGGCGTGTACCTATTTCATTTCCTTAGAATTTGGACTTTCCAATTGCAACCTTTATTACATATTTTTTATAGCCCATACAATTCTCAATTTGTACATCACCAAAGTACTATCCAAGTAATTTAAACCGTTCTGTTGACTGGTGTTCCTCTCTCTTGAATATATCTACATATGCCCTTTGTGTCAGGTGAGCCCATAAACTTGATATCCAGTCTGTCTGCACCCTTGCAGACATTATGCTTCATAAGGTTTGTAACATTGAGATATTCTGATATGATATTCAGTCCGTGCCTTACAGGCAAATCAAGTTTCCCAATCAAATTGAGCAAGCGTGCACATGGATTTATTTAATTGTGTCTATATTTAGCCCCTGAAGGTGTCAGACACTCATCTCAAGTTAGAATTTTTCTTCCTTCCTTTCTTCTATAAGTTTCTTCTTCCTTTTCAATGTCTGTAATTTCTTTTCTGTTCTTAATTTAGGACTGTACAGAATTTAATTTCTCATCCATATTAAGGTATCTGCCAAAGGACAAAATTAAAATCATTTAGCTACCAGTGTGTCATGTTTCATAACCACTGCCTCTATAATTTCCCCCACAGTGTGGGGGCAGGGTGGGGTGGCCACCATGGAGGTTAACAGTACAAGTGCCCCCACAGCTCAGGTGACGTGTCGTTGTTTGGGGCGTAGGATCTCTTGAGTTGATTTTGCATTTCAGAAGGGTTGTTTTCGAATGGCAAATGACACTTGGAACTTGCCAGAAGCTATTCTAGGTTTTTGCTGTGAGAGGAAAATGCATGGCAGAATAGTCAGATGTACTGTGGTTGTATGGTAACAGTAATTCACTACAAACGACCTAAGTTCATTAATACTTGACTTACTGTTTCTTAGAAGTGAGGTATATTCTTATTTTGTTGTGAGTCAAGAGCACTTGGTTGATAGGGTCAAAACAAAAGTATTTAAAAAAAAGAAAGAAAGATGATAAATGAAGATAAAAGAAAGAAAGAAAGTTTTAGATTATGCCAGCATTATTTAACTACTTTATCTACACAGTTGTGTTGTGAAAAAAAGGAATATGGAAACTAGGCAATTCATAATATAAAGAAAATAAATCAAGTTAACCCCTTCATTATTACACTCAGATTATTACATGCAAAGTCTATGGAGTTTGGTTGAAATGATATTAAAAGGGTCAAGACGTGAAGGTTGTTGTCAGTCGAGATGACACTAATTTAGTTTTTAAAGGTCAGAAAGATGGCGTGTTTGACAAGAGCCCAAGAATGTTTGGTGGAATGTACATAATTTGCAGTCTGAAAGCTTGGTTGATTACTGGATTCTGTTCAAGACACACTAAGGCCCCATGATACCAACATGTACATTGCACCAACATCCAGCTGTAATCAAAAGTCAACATTGCCCGATCTCGTCCCCAATTAGTTAGCGATCGTGCTCAATTACGACAGCCCATCTACGGGCTGTTCAAATTGACTCTCTTACCCGATTAAACAGAGCAGCGTAATGAGGCGTAGGAAATTGGGCTGGAACGGAAACTGAAATAGACGTCGTCCGGGATGGAGCTATAATAACGTTGACGTCAAACTTAATGATATAACTACTACAGACATGCAAGAGAAAATGTATCATTATATGGGTAATAGGTAACTTACTTGAAATAATAACTTGTACATTCACTGCTGCATGTGTTATTATATGAGCAGTGTATTTTTAAAAGATTTTGCAATGTAATAAATGTTTTGCTGTGAAGCGAGACTAGCGAGTTATATACCTTGTGTTACATTTGGATCATAGTCACTGTGTAAAAAAAAATTCTACTTATACACAATTACACAAATTCTGATAAAACAGGAATTACTCGATCTGAAATTTACAGGAAAGTAGATAACAACAAAAATGTTAGAGAATACCTTGCATGAGTAAAATGATTCCCTTCTCAAAACATTTTTATAAAGCATACCTTTAGGGTTGGCAAGGATATGGAATGAAAGTTGAACAAATGGATTGGTCGACATTCAACACATGTACCTTATCTCTTTCTCTATTTCTTTTTTTTCCTGATGATTTTTTTCCCTTTATAATTTTCTTCAAAGGCTTAAGGAACTGGAGTGGAATATAGATGAATCACGCCATCTCTTAAGTCTTGACTCCTCTGTCCTCCCCCCATCATAATTGCTTGCATTTCCAATATATTTCAATAATAAGACTCTTTACATTCTTGGAGGAAAAGAGGCCTGCATGTGGACAAATTATCTTCGGTCACAAATTAATTAATGAAACCCCGCTGTCTTGACGAATGTCCATCTGAATTGCTCATTTTGTCTAATTGTGGTCAGACCGATACCACAGAGTGAAGCGGTCAGTTTATTTCTGGTGACTGGTGGTCTCTTCTTTATCTGGACTGTCTGTCACCACTGTGAAGTATGAGTAAAACCAGAAGATGACACCCAGTATCATCTGCTCAAAATATCTGAGATGAGGGGCAGACTGTAATCATGGTGATCGCATACCCAAGTTGGGGGGGGGGGGGGGGGTAGGGGAGCAAGGGGGCAACTTGCTTCCCAACCAATGATGATGATGATGTTGATGTGGATGT
Organism: Eucidaris tribuloides; assembly: GCA_001188425.1. Classification (NCBI taxonomy): domain Eukaryota; kingdom Metazoa; phylum Echinodermata; class Echinoidea; order Cidaroida; family Cidaridae; genus Eucidaris; species Eucidaris tribuloides. Next base: position 43,454 of record JZLH01S0245604.1, read on the forward strand.
GGATGTTGGTGTTGGTGTTGGTGTTGGTGATGATGATGGTGATGATGATAATGGTGTTAGGGATGATGATAAAGATGATGATAATGGTGTTGGGGATGATGATGATGGTGTTGGGGATGATGATGTTGATGCTATGGTGGTGTTGGTGTTGGTGTTGGTGTTGATGTGATGATGATATTGGTGTTGGTGTTGATAATTATGATGATGATGGTGTTGTGGCTGGTGATGATAATGATGGTGATGATGAATCTGGTAATGATGATAATCATGATAATGATAATACATTGATAAGACATAAAGCAAAAAGAATAGGTTTAAACCTGGAATAAAATGAAAATTTTAATTTTGGAAAGAGATTGTCCCTGCTGAGACTGAGACTGATGGTAACTGTTTGCTGGATAGTTAAAAAAAAAAAAGTTTAATAATAGATTTCCTGTTAAGACATTTGCCAGTGCCACATGATTTTAGTTATAATTAGAAGGACATGAATAGAATCAGTCTCCAATCGACTGATGTAGCAGGAATTAGGGAGCAACGTCCTGGCTGGGTATCCCAGGAGAAATTTCAACTATTTACGTGATATCAGCACTCTCATCCAATTATCATAAATGCCATGTCTCCGTACAGGCTTGCACAAAAGCAGAGTACCCTTTTTGTAGGCTCATATCTCTTCATTTTGGTACATGAGATTGCAAAATATATTGTGGTTTTGTAAATCAGACATTTTATATGAGTTTATTTCTTATATGCTGGTCATCTATGTCTTGCAATGCCATTAGTATCACTGTTTTTAAGTCAGCATTGTTGAAAAGGTTATTATGTAGATATATCGCATTTATGAATGTCAATGTAAGAGCATGACTTGCGATATATAAATATATATAAACCATCAGATTTTAATCATACCAAGTCCTAAAATATCCCTTTTCTTCATTTGAAATACAAAGTTGTTTCTTGCAGAAAGGTCCAATATGTTGAAGTTGATGGATGCCCTTTGGGTGAATGTGTGATAGTGAAATTGATCCATATTCAATAATTTAACAATGCATAAGCTGACTGAACTTACTGAAGTGCCACACATTCCATCTTGGTAGTTAAAGTAGATTGTAGTGCAGCAAGAGTGAGGGGGCTATTCGCCCTTAGTAAAGTCTTGTGTCAACCTCGTTTTGTTGAACAAAAAGGGTAGATAGTGCAGAGGTCTTCACTTGATATGTGTCACAATTATTAGTTGTCTTGTTGTAAGAACCCTTTCAAAAGAAAGCAACAAACTCAGGAATTAGATAGCTTTAACAGTCTTAAAAATCCAGAATATGGTCCTACCACCTGAACAAACAAAAACAAAAAACAAGTAAATCATGTTCATGTCTGTATCAATGGATGACCAGCTACAACCCTGGGGTGGGGGTGGGGGTGGGGGTGGATGGGATACTTGCCCTATGTCTCCCACCTTCCAAACAATTTAAAAAAATGAAGGAAAGAGAAAATACCTCATTTAACACTCTGTTCCCTCTTTTGTTTTGTTTTTCTCTCCCTTGATATTGTTTGCACTGTGAAAGATCCTCTTTAGGACCTTATAATTATTAATTATTCTTATTATTTTTGTAACTCCGTGAACTCCACCACTTAGAACAAAATCCTCACTACTCCTTTGTCAATTATCTCAAGCAATTTAATCAAATCTTAATTTAATTAACAGAAAAAAAGACATTATGGTACATGTAGTTCACCAATATTCATCAAGTATTGATGTCCCAACATAACCTGTGATCCATCATCCCAGATCCTTGGATGGTCACAGATTATAATCCTGAAGAGAAAATTGGTTTTTAACATTTAATGAGACCCCTTGGGGGCATGTTTAGCATCTGTGTCATTTTAGGACCCTACTCTCGCATGCATCACTATCTCTATGGTAAATTTAATGTTACCTATTTGCCTGTAGTGAAGTCCCTTTCAAAATTTTTTTGTTCCTTCCCACCATTGAGAATGGTATATTCTCATTTTCTATGCATATCTTTGAAGTTTGGGTCACTCCATTTGGTTGGAGGAGGGGATTATTGTTACAGTTGGCAGCAAGATATAGTATCACTTTAATTTAGAAATGGATTTCAGATTTACATTGTATGCATTAGATTTACATGTAGGTGAATTGAATCTCATATTTGGTGTAATATCAGAGGAGTTTATTTAAGACTTGTACTACTTTTGAACTGCTATGTGTCGCTGTGAGTCCCTTGAAACCACCCGAAGCTCAAATACAGATACACACATATTCCAGTTATATTCTGGTTATTACAAAAATCGACCTGAAAAATATCTGTACTCATATACTTTCCCATAAAATAAAACATGCACATACATGTATGTGTAGATGGCTATAACTGTAGATTAAAAGAAATCTACCAAACTATTTATCAAACTCAATTTGTGAAGCACTACAAAAACAGAATTAAATTAAATTTTCAACATTTCATGTACATTCATTTGATAAAGCTTTTATAAAAATGGCCATATTATGCTGTTGTTACGGCAACAACCTCATTATACTAGATGGACAATAGCATTAAATTTCCTGATAATGGATTGTTTGCAACATTAGGCAATAAACAGATCAAATTCTCCCATAACCTGTAACCCGAAATTGCGGATGGGAAGAAAGCAATATGCGTTCTTAATGACTTCAAATTGGCCCATCATTGTGCCAAGAAAATTCAAACTGATTACATCTCTGTGTAGCATGAGTCACACAAGTCCTGATAGAAACAACAGTTGGCTTGAATTATGGAACTATTGGCTCTTAATAAGCATTTGAACTCCGAGTAATGACGAACCAAATTACATTTAAGTGATCATTGTGCAGATAGCATCATCCTAAATCAGAAATGAAGTTTGCCATTAACGACATGAATGATGGGATATGCCCCCATTCTTATTTGAATTTTCCCTCTGGTGTTTATCGTGGTGAATCACTAATTCATTTAATTTTACATTTTAATCAGCAGAAGATGTTAAAGTCTTTCCAAAACTCTCAGAAAATTATTTCTACAGAAACATTGTTCTGGAACTTAAACTGGTATTCTTTCAAATAAAGAAGCTTTTACTTCCTAAATTTTCACACAGTGAATATGAGTATAGCAGCCACCTGTTTATGAAGGCCACAGTTTTGTTATTTCCCTTGGATGATGGCCGCTATAGATACATGTAGGTTCACTGTCTTTCCAGTCATGGTGCTACGCTAACTTTTGTCATTCACACTAATGTTACATTGCCTACAAATAACTGTGTCCTATTTACTACACATTATGACCTGCATACTTTATTGTTCCTGGGTGTGAGATGTACAGGGCTTCTGTACAAGCCTGTCATTCCCAAAGGGTTAATACATCTGTGCACCCCAAATTTTGAAATTTGACTCTTAAAAATTGTGTCATTCATTTTCACTCAAAAAACACCTAAATGAATGAAATCAGCTGAAATCATATCCAATGCTGAAGATTAATATAAAATAAACACTCTCATAGAGACTTGGGTAAAATATTGAGTTTTGGTGAAAATCTGGACGGTTAAACTTCATCCTTTTTCAAATTACTCAGAAGCAATTTCAAAAAATCTGGCGACGTCAAACGAGCACGTGCCGTTCCAAAATTGTCCGATCAGCCGTTTGCCAAAGGTCGTGCGGAGGTTAGCCGTTTAACCAATCAGTCAGTGCGCTCCGCTGGTTTTGCGACGATACACATAACCCGATTCACAGTTTGAGCAAAATTGACTCACGGAAAGAACAACATTTCGTAACATGTCGTTATTTTTTTCTCATAAAACAACAAAAATTCCTGACGTATGGATCTCAAACTTTCAACACACATTTGTAAGTACTAAACTACCGTTTGGTATTGATAATGAGGGAAGTAATGGACTTGCACATCCCTGACACAAAGAGCAACATTCAGATCTCACAGTACCACTGTAATAATTCCCATTATGCCAGCTTCTTATTCCCCCGCCCCCCCCCCCGCCCAGATTTATTTGGAGACAGTAAAATAGAATTAGCAGCTTTGTGGAAAACATGAAATTTATACTGCACCGAAAACATGATATCTGTACAATGACAATCAACAAATACATGATAACAATACAATGGCAGTGTAATGCATACCTGTAAGTATGCACTTGGCAATTTAAGAGTTTGTCGGTTGTCCGGCAAAAGGGCCCTAGCATATGTTTCCTGGCAGAAGGGCCTTTAATTACTAAATTGTCTCTAACTTGAAAACCATTGGCTCTTTTCACATAAAATCAAAGTAGTATGATAATTTTAGATCGTCTGTTAAGTGCATATCAAATAAGCAATATTTCTCAAATTTACAGAAAATTTACTGTTAAAGGCCCTTCTGCCAGAATAATCAACGAGTTAATCTATTAGTGTGAGATGCTCAGATATAGTAAACATTTCAGGAAGAAGAGATAGAGCAGTATGGCTGTCATGGCTTTCATCTATCTATTGATGTTATGCAGATGCTGCTTGGTATGATTTATTGATCGCACCAACAGAAAAGGAAGTGCCAGAAACGGGAAGTAATACTAATTGTCTCGCGAGGCAGAGGTTCATGATGTAACAACAAGCGGCGACTACTAACGTAACGTGACTCATGCAATTTCGCAGCGTTTTACCCAAGTGTCTTTCATGTCCCGTCTTACCCTCCCAAAGGTAGCGGTGATTACAAGTTAAGCTGATCCGATAAGTAACGAAGTGGAGAGAAATTGTTTATGGTCAGACATGTACTGTTGCTTCTACAGTTGGTGATGTGTTACAGTGTGTGTTTCATATTTATTGTTGAAAATGCATGACAAATGTTCCATTTTGCCATAGTAGTATGTACAGTGTAATACTTAGATATCCTCATAAAAGGTGTGTACCTGCAGATGAATTCATGAGATATCTATTATGAAATCATTAAAAAAAAGTATAATAGGATATGGGATTCCACCATTGTGAAATATTAAATAATCATTACATTTCTCTGTATATTCTTTTTGGATAATATGTGCTGCATGTTATTATGCAAATGTTATACAATATATATAATAATGTAAATTTCTAAATTGTTAACTAGAAGATGACACATTATTTTTACAACTGATCTTTTGAAAACTGTAATATTTTTGTTACATACCTTAGATTATGAATTATTAAAAACATAAATACAATATTGCCTAAAATTCTAACATTGTAATATCTATCATACAACTTTCTAGTGGACTAGTATATTGGTATAGAAATCTGTGACATCTCGAGCTATAAAACCTCAATATACATCAGTGATGAAGTACCTGAAACCTTTATTGACTGCAAATTCCATTTATTCGCAATTTCTGTGTACAATATCATTGATTGCCCACACGGATGAATACCTTCTAGCACACATGTACAAGTTCAGAGTAAAAAAAAAAATTAGAAAAAAAAAATCAGAGGCCGAGAAGTGAAAAGGTAGTCTCTCAGGATCTGAACTGTACTTGAGAGAGCACATTGGTATAGAAATAAGAGACTTAAAACGGTCTGCCTCATTTCACCAGTTCTGTTAATTGAATTTTGTCTGACGTCATCCAACAAATTCATCATGCATTCCCTGTGTCGGCAATATTTCTTTTGACACATTTTTGTCACCATCTGAAATAGTTAAACGTTTTCACCTAATTTTCCACCACTTCAACCTGTGAAATATATGTTGAAATTATAAAGTAAACAATGAACACATCTTTCCCCTCTCTTCATTTCCTTCAAGTAGTGTGTTGGTCTGTAGATAATTTTCTTTTGTTCGAGGTGGGATAGGGTAATCCATTCATTCACCCCCTCCTGTGGACAAAGAAAATGATGCATATGTTCGTCACTACCTTTGAAAAATGTGACAGTTTTCACTCGTAGTGAAATGTTATGATAGGAAATATATAAATATGAGAGTAGACAACTGCTACATGTACACAATCTTCCAAAGTTTGAAGATGTATTAAAGATGCTCACCCAGTGACTTCCATGGACAAATCGTTAATTGTTTAAAGTCTAGTTACAAGATACTACTGCCATTACAACAAATCTTAGCCATCTTTAATACCCTTTTGCATATTTTTATATTATTTTAAAAAAGAATTTGAATGACTCGTCTGTCATCCAGACTACACCTTTCAAGAACAATGTTAAATCCAGGTCAGACATTCCATCACCCCAGACAAATGGTTACCATGGTGACAGAACACATGTTCCATTCTGTGCATGCAGGTGGGGCTGGTTATTCAGAGTATAAAATTGCATCAGGGCACATGATGTAATAGAATGATTGAATATATATATGGTCATAGGACTCAAGGGTAAATGTGGAAGCTCTTATATTGTTAGTTTTTGGTAAACTGTTATTTGGTCTACTTGCATTTCATATATTGTTTCTTATTTCTAATACCTACTTGTGACATGGATTAGGGTTAGGGTAAGAGTTTAAGGATTTATGATTGGGGTCAGTGTTTGTTGAATTGATTTTAGTTGAAGTTGGTTTATTGAAATTAATTAAATGTACTGAAAAAATGCAGCCCATAAGTTGAAATTGCTCAGGTTAAAACTAATATGTACAGATAAAATTCACAACACAAATAGGAAAATCACATTATATAATTTTAAAAATAATCTTTAAAAATAGAGAAATTATCATAATAAGTACTTAAAATATCAACAAATGATGGTTCATTATCAATGTGTAACCTATATATATATTTTGAAATATATTGTTTTACCATGCAATAAATAAAATGTATACTTTAGGCATACAAGCTCATGTAGCCAATTTTATTTTAAAAATACAAATTAATATGATAGCGTAATACATTTATACGAATTGAAGTTAAAGGCAAATTAACTCAGATGACGGTAGACAGAAAGTCAATATGTAGTAATAGGTCACTGAATCAAAAATATAAATTCAAGCGGATTTAATCAGTTTAGTGTTACTACTATGTTTTGTTTGGTCTTCATCTTAACTGAACTAATTATATATATATATAAATAAATTACCACTGCAGTCTATCAGTCACAACCATGGTGAAACTGTTCTTGAAATTAAAATTCTGAAGTCTTAATTCTCTTGATCACATTGTGAGTGCTTATGCACGTCCCACATTTCACAAAAGCACCTTCAAAATTCAACATTCTATGTTAGAATGCTTAGCCATGTACACCCTAGAGAGATTAAAGTTTAAGATGGAAAAGATAGAGAAAAATATTTCTGTATGTAATTCAATATCCTGAAACAGAGGATGCAGACTGTGGAAATTAGAATGACTTTCACTGAATTTCCCTGAGGAAAGTGACATATTCGTCATCTGTGTTTCATGAACAGAGGCATTGCACTCTAAATGTTTGTTTTAATGACTTCAAACACTGTACTGCATGAATTCCATCCATTTACAGTGTGTGACTCCTCTCTTTCTTAATATGTAACATCTCATACAATAATGCAGGGAAAATTATAGGATTAGAAGTAGTCTTCAATCTGGGTCAGGATGAGTCTAGAATACATAGTTCAAGGTTTCTGCTGTGAAACTTGGCAGTTTTCTTGAGTGCTATCGCAAGAAATTGCTGGGAGTAATTATTTCATAGCTTTATCCAGGTTCTATTTCAGTCATGAAATTTATATAATTCATATCTAGTTCAAGCATGCAGTTTCTTTTGAACTATAAAATATTGAGACAAGTTTATTTCAGGCTGGATGTACACAGGGAGTAAGAATACTACGTCTGTCTGCACAGGGTTCAGAAAATGTGTTACTTTTATAGCTCATGGGCATTCAACCGGGAATAATTAGTAGCATTCTGTTAAAAGGTAAATTAACTTTCACAGGATGTAACAAGTGTGTCGGAGTCCAACCTTTTACAAGATGAGTTTTGTTACGTTTAAATTAGTTTTAGAATGCATGCTTCAGAGTGCAATGCCTCCTTGGTGGTTTTACCAGGTTCAAATGCAATTATGTGTGACATCCCTGGAGTTGAGGTATGATATCAATCGTGCATCTTGTTTATTTTCAGGGGGTTTCATTCTGGCTTTATATCCCAGAGGTAGGAGAAGGATTTTTCTTTTTCACGTTTTATCACCGATATGAAATTGCCCAGGGCATATTCAACTGTTCACGGGTCAATGCCATTTTTGCTTCCTTGGTGGAGTTGGGGGGAGGGGAAAATTGTGCAAACAGAAAGATTAAAGTGGGGACAACCTGATGCATTTACAGCACTGAATTACAGTCAGCAATTTTGAGGATGAATCATCATATTTTTTCAAGGACAGCTCTACGTATAAGAATCAGAAATTAAAATTGATTATGAAGGGGTAGGAATGGGGGGGGGGTCAAGTAATCATCATCCACACCTTTGGGTCATATACAAAACAAGGCTCTGCTTGACTGTTTGGGACAATTCCATATTGAGAATTTGAATTTTTACAACATTTTGCAGTCTCTTGTCCATACCTTTCCAAATTGAGATATTGATCCATGGGAGGATAAATATGGTAAGTAAGAATGAAATCTCCATTTCAAATTTTGACTAAAATTGAAGCAAAAATGGTGCATGTTTTGGATGCAGAGATATCCAGAACAACACACAACTGTTTTCCCTCTA
>JZLH01S0245604.1:52152-69095 GCA_001188425.1 Eucidaris tribuloides
ACAATTCCATATTGAGAATTTGACATTTTTACAACATTTTGCAGTCTCTTGTCCATACCTTACCAAATTGAGATATTGATCCATGGGAGGATAAATGTGGTAAGTAAGAATGAAATCTCCATTTCAAATTTGGACTAAAATTGAAGCAAAAATGGTGCATGTTTGGGATGCAGAGATATCCAGAACAACACACAACTGTTTTTTCCCTCTATTTTAGTAAAATAACATTTACAATTATTGTGCAATATTGGAATAATGTATGCATTATCATTTCATGTGTTTTATTTTTATGTGGTATATAATGTTTGTGAATCAATCATTTTTAGTCTTCGGACTTTTTGTTTGATTTTTATGAATAAAACCTAAATTGAATTGAATTGAATTGAATAATAAATTTCATAACCCATTAAAGACGGTTTCATTTTGCTGTAACACGCATTTCCCATGGACCAAGTCTGGCTTCCAGATGCAAGAACTTATCCTATTTCCTAGAGAAATTAGGCCTACTATCATCAGTTAACTGTCTTGAACTAAGACTAGAGGTAGATTTCGTTGACTAGACAGACGGCGTGTTTCTACAGAAAACTGTTAAACGATATTACCCGTTTAAGTATCCTGAATTCCGGAAAACCTTCCTGTAGAAACAGAAGCGATACGGTTTATTGATAAACCGTATCTGACCAAATACAGTTTTATCATAACCACCTCCCATAGGTGGTTATTGCTGTGTTAATCCGTTTAACTTTTCTTTGGAAACACACAGCGACAAACCGTATCGTGTCTGGCGGAAGTAGGGATCACTGGTGTGTGTGAAAATATGTGCCTGTGACTGCATATTTCGGACCACAATGCATTGCGAGGTCATAGGTTGAATTTCCTGACTTCCAATGGACACGGTATTTGCAACATGGAATGGGAGCTAATCGGAATATTCGCTCTGTAGAAACAGGTTGGTTTAACGGCGATACGGTTTTTCGATTCCGGAAAAGATAAACCGCTTTCCACTATTTTTCTGTAGAAACACGCCGAGAGTGAAGGTAGAAAAAGTTGGAGAGGGAGTGTAGTAGTACTCTGGGGATGGAAAAAGTTGCATGAACTGGAACCGAAACTACCATAGACCTTGCGACGAGATATCTCATGTCTAGTCTTCAATGGGTTAGGAAGCTTTCTGATAATTGCCTTCTTAATGTACTGTGATATGACCATTATTTTATCTCATTTTTTGGAGAGATGTTTAAAAACATAAAAATTCCCCAAATTTCTAATACCGGACATTCCCCTTAAATTACATGTATGTCCATGATTTTGCATTTTAAGTGTTAGGTGTGGGAATTCATGCTAGCATAATTCATGTACATGGGCCCCCGGAGATAATTCTGTTGTTTTATTTTACCTAGATCTTTAATAATAGGGCATAAAACTACTATCAACTGTGAGGGAACGGTTTCGGTTGAGGGGGACTTTGTCATCGTTATAACTAGATCATGAAATGTGGAGCAGAGCCAGCCTAAGGAAAGATAGGGAGGCACTGGGGGCTTGAATTTTGTTTGCGCAGGGAACGTAATGGAAGAAGGGGCTCTTGGCCACGAGACAGAGGAACTGAGGGGTGAAATAACATGTCCAGTACTAATAAGATGGAAATGGATTCAGACGGAAGATATTTGAAGGATTTTATTGTAGAACTGTTATAAAAAGAATGTTCAGTGTTTGATTGATCATTTGTTGTTCGCACCTTTAATGGTAGTTGAGATTGTTGTACACTATTGTATGAATATGCACAGCAAATTGTATTCATGAATTTTAATCAGATGATTCATAGAGTAAAATTGATTACTTTGATAAGATTAAAGTCATTAATTTGCGGAATATCAAACCATCCTAATTATGTATCAAAAATATTTATATCTTGTTGACGTTTGAATTTGAGAGGTCCTGTTTTTCTGATTCGCTGGGAGGATCTTTATCAAAAGACAAAAGTGAAACACATATCATTACAAAGAATATTGTAGCGACATGGTTTAGGAGTACCTGAATATATCATGTGATTTCACGTACAGTGAATGTTTGATCTTCTTTAATATACGAGATTTGCCGGTACGTAATGTCACCGACGATATGTTGGGCTGAAGCCCCCCCCCCCCCCCAAAAAAAATAAAAGGGTGTATTTTTAGCATTTTTACAAGAATAATTTTATCTTAACACGGTGTTAATATCTTTCCCTCTATTATACATATTTACACTTAGGCTATCATTAAGTGTCTGGGGTAATAATATAATATAAACATTTTAGCCCATAATTACAGCTTACATGATCTAATTCATTGATGTACTGACACTAATATACAAATATGACCATTCACTGCATATAGCCTTCCAAATGAGAGAACAAAGAGAACGGTCATTGCGGATAATACATACGACAACAAACAAGGTGTCCTACCAATTTGTCTGCGCGATTCACCACTAACCGCCCGATAATTCAGCGGTGTAATGAAGTGAGAACGGTGCGTCCATTACCACCGATCCGCGTGCCCCCCAAACTTTCATTCTCGTCCCCTATCCTCATTTTCATACACTCTGCACGTGCATTAGTTAACCCCAAGGTAGAGGTTATTATTATGATTATGAACACAAGAATGTATAATCTGCTGAAGCGAGTCTGGCGTTAGAGGTCTGGCGTTAATAGCTAGGCAGGCTGGGGAAGCCCTTTGCCAATATTTCCTTTCTTTTGTTTTATTGGGGGTGACTCATATGTGGGGGGATTAAATTTTGGCTCCAGGGGGGTCAGGGAATGAAAAAAAGTGGGAGGAATTATAAGCAGAGAGAAGTTAATCAGTGGCTGGGTCTGGATATGAGATGGAGAAAACAGAGAAGAAAGGGAGAGAAAACATGTTTAAAGACACTGTAATTACATTGTGGAGCCCACTTGAAAAAAAAGAAATGGGTCAAACCTGCTAATCTGACTCATATCTGACAGTATTTGAAATGGACAAATAACGACCTTATGAACACAAAATCTCTGGCACCTTTGACTGTCATTGGTATACATATGTACAGATAAAATATCAGCGCTATGAATTATTGTCATCTGAGAAACTTTTTCAACACAGCAGTCTATACGGAAAACTGGAATATGTCGAATGATATTTACTTTTAAAGAAGCAGCATAATGATTCGTTTTCAATTACAATTTTTTTATTTCAGGGCTTCGTATTTAGACCTATCAGAGATATGGTAGCAAAGGGGAATCTGTGTTGATCATTTTTTTTTCAAAACTGAAACGTTGTTTATAATGATACCTTTAACGCTTATTACAGCAGTGACAAGCGCATTGTCAATAACAGCATTACTAAGCACCTTGCCTGTTAGGATCTGAGAGAGGTTAAGAAGTGGAGAGAATGTTTGAAGTGGTGGCATTAGATGACATTCACATGATGTAGATTTATGGTAGACAGTCTTTACCTTCAATCTTCCTTGTGATGGTTTGTTAAACACTTTGAGCTACGGGAACTTGGATGTGCCCTTGTTTAACTGAACTCTATGTGATTTTCAGAATCTCTGTGGCAATGGGTAATTGGTATATAATTTTTTTCAAAAAAAAATTTTTTTTTCTGTTAGAGTATGTTTGTCTCATAATAAATGCATATGTATAGCAGCATCAAGCTTACAAAGCAGAGTTTACTTTTTGCTCACTACCATCTCACATCTACCAAAGATAAACAAGGCAGATAATGGTGTAGGCCTTGAGTATGGGGGGATGCACTTTTTAGGCTGACATTGACTTGTGTTTCTTAGTGACTGCAATCTCTTTTATCATGTTTGAAAAATTTTAAGTATTGAAAGTGAATGCAAGTTGTAATGTGTGTGTGTGGTCTGTGTGTCTGTGTGTCTGTGGCTAGTCTGTTCATATGTTTGTGTATGTATGTGACTGTGAAAGATTAGTATAACTTGTATTAAGCAATGTGGGTGTATGATTTGTCTTTATGTGCTAGATGTATCGTGTATTTCAGTAACACTGTAATACAGTAGTAGAGTATTACAGTAGATGTCACTGTGTATAAATGTATAAGTTTTATATTGTGATATGCCGCTATATAAAACAGTTTATTATTATTATTATTAAAGTGAGTATGTAATGTTTTTTCTTGTTTATAAGTGTGTATGTCCTGTGTTTTATGATGATTTATATAGTGTTGTGTTCATGATGATTTAATATAAGTGTATGTATTTATTATTAAGTGGTCTGTATGTGTTTTTGTTGTGTATAACATGTATGTTAAGCAAATCAGTAATCTCTCTGCAATCTCAGTCCATTTAGCATAGAAGTTTTGATTTGTTAATATAACACAGTTGTCTCCGAAATTCCTGAAAATCCCATAAGAGGTTAACACAGGGCACATCTGGTTCCGCAAGCCAACGGGTTAATTTGGTATAATCAATTGGTAGTGCCATGTTTGACTTTTTCAAGATAGTAAAACTAACTTCTCAATAAAGAATGTCCTCATGGCATATGTTTAACAAAACATCCTTTAACAAAACATACAAGTATTTAACTAAAGTGAAGCAAGATATATAAGTTTTGACAAAATATAGTGGGATTAGGCGATGCAGGATATAGCTAATGAAAGCCATTACCATGCTGCCTTCAGACATTTCCTGAAAGTACATGAGTTATCGGTTGCCTGACATGTATTAATCAAAGTCACAATCTCTCTGACGGGCAATAAACAGATTTACCAATCTAGGCTGAAATAAGGTAGGCGATGCCATCGGTTACCACTCCGGATCACTGAGGAATAATGGATTTTAGACTTTCATTCGCTCTGGAGACTCATTTTTTTGTCCTGTGTTCAATGCAGGAAAGCGACAACTGAAATGCATTTGTAATTCACAGATGTGCATGAGAACATAATCTTTGTTTCAATTAATCAAAACTAAAAAAAAAACTTTGTATGAACATCTTACATCAGTACTTAATTAAATTAAAAATCTTTGGTTTGAGAATTTTTGGATCAAGGGTATAACGGATAATGAAGTTCAAGTTCGTAATTTTATATGCTACTGTCCATAATGTTAGCTTCAGTTTACAAACCATTTGATATATAAAGATGAGGCTACACTATGGCAATTTTAATTCATTATCTGAATAATGAACTAAAAATAACTTCAATTCGCAGTCATGTTTGATTAATCCACTTTTTTTATTTTGTCTGAATGCTTCAATTAATTGCTTCTGTTAATAACTCAGTATTACTTTAACCAGCATGATCATCCAAACCAGTAAGTACTGTCATTTGACTGTGGCGTGTACGTATTCTCATTTCCTTAGAATTTGGACTTTCCAATTGCATACCTTTATTACATATTTTTTATAGCCCATACAATTCTCATTTTGTATCATCACAAAGTACTATCCAAGTAAATTTAAAAACCGTTCTGAATGATGTGTTCCTCTCATCTTGAATATATCTACATTGCCCTTTGTGTCATGTGGCCCATAAACTTGATATCAGTCTTGTCTGCACCCTTGCAGACATTATGCTTCATAAGGTTTGTAACCATTGAATATGTCTGATATGATATTCGTCCGTGCCTTACAGGCAGAATTCAATGTTTCCCAATCAAATTGAAGCAAGCGTGCACAGGATTTATTTAATTGTGTCTATATTTGCCCGCTGAAGGTGTCAGACTACTCATCTCAAGTTAGAAAATTTTTCTCCTTTCCTTCTTCTATAAGCTTCTTCCTTTTTCATGTCTGTTAATTGTCTTTCTGTTCTTAATTTAGACTGTAGCCGAATTTAAGTTTCTCCTCCAATATTAAGGTATTGCAAAGGACAATAATTAAAAATCATTTTGTTAGCTCAGTGTGTCATTTGTTTCATACCACTGCTCTATAATTTGCCCCACAGTGTGGGTGCTGGGTGGGTGGCTCACCGATGGAGTTTAACAGTACATAGTGCCCCACAGCCAGGTTGACGTGTCGTTGTTTTTGGGCGTAGGATCTCTGGTTGATTTTGATTTCAGAAGGGTTGTTTTCGAATGGCAAATGACACTTGGAAACTTGCCAGAAGCTATTCTACGGTTGTTTGGCTTGTGAGAGAAAATGCCATGTGCCAGAATAGTCAGATGTACAATGTGGTTGTATGGTACACAGTAAATTACTACAAACGAGACCTATGTTCATTGAATAACTTGATCTTACTGTTTCCTTAGAAGTGAGGTAATAATTTTTTGTTGTGAGTCAATGAGCACTTGGTTGTATAGGGTCAAAACAAAAAGTATTAAAAAGAAGAGATGAATAAATGAAGATAAAAGAAAGAAAGAAGTTTTAGATTATGCCAGCATTATTTAAACATACTTTATCTACACAGTTGTGTTTGAAAAAAAGGAATATGGAAACTAGGGCAATTAATAATATAAAAGAAAATATATCAAGTTAACCCTTCATTATTACAGCTCAGATATTATATAAGTCTATGGAAGTTTGGTTGAAATGATATTAAAAGGGTCAATGACGTGAAGGTTGTTGTCAGTCGAGATGAACACTAAAATTTAGTTTTTAAAGGTCAAATAGATGGCGTGTTTGACAAGAGCCAAGAATAGTTTGGTGGATGTACATAATTGCAGTCTCGAAAGCTTGGTTGATTACTGGATTCTGTTCAAGACACAGCTAAGGCCCCATGAACCGAACATGTAATTGCCGCAACATCCAGCTGTATTCAAAAGTCAACGATTGCCCCGAAGTCTCGTCCCCAATTAGTTACGATCGTGCTCATTAGCTACAGCTCCATCTCGGGCTGTTCAAATTGACGTCTCTTACCCGATTAAACAGAGCACGCGTAATGAGGGCGTAGCGGAATTGGGCTGAAGGGAAACTGAAATAGACGTCGTCCGGGATGGAAGCTATAATAACGTTTTGACTGTCAAACTTTAATGATATAACTATACACGACATGCAAGAGAAAATGTACATTATACTGGGGTAATAGGTAATTACTTGAAAATATATACTTGTACATTCACTGGCTGGCGGCATGTGTTATTATATGAGGGCAGTGTATTTTTAATAAAGATTTTGCAGATGTAATAAATGTTTTGCTGTGAAGCGACAGACTAGCGAGTTATATACCTTGTGTTACATTTGGATCATAGTCACTGTGTAAAAAAAAATTCTACTTATTAACTAATTAACAAATTCTGATAAACAGGAAATACTCGAATCTGAAATTTACAGGAAAGTAGATAACAACAAATGTTAGATGAATACCTTGCATTGAGTAAAATGATCCCTTCTCAAAACATTTTTATAAAAGCATATCCTTAGGGGTGGCAAGGATATGGAATGAAGTTGAACAAATGGATTGTCGACACATCACACATGCTAGCTTATCTCTTCTCTATTTTCTTTTTTTTTTTCCTGATGATTTTTTTCCCTTTATAATTTTTCTTCAAAGGCTTAAAGGAACTGGAGTGGAATATAGATGAATCAGCCAATCGTCTTAGTCCTTGACTCCTCTGTCTCCCCCATCATAATTGGCTTGCATTCCAATATATTTCAAATAATAAAGACTCTTTACATTCTTGGAGAAAAGAGGCCTGCATGTGGACAAATTGATCTTCGGTCACATATTATTAATTAATGAAACCCCGCTGTCCTTGACGAATGTCCATCTGATTGCTCAATTTGTCTAATTGTGGTCAAGACGCGATACTGTACAGAGTGAGCGGTTCAGTTTATTTCTGGTGAACTGGTGGTCTCTCTTTATCTGGACTGTCTGTTCACCAAAACTGTGGTATGAGTAAAACCAGAAGATGACTACCCAGTAATCATCTGCTCAAAATATCTGAGTGAGGGCAAGACCTGTAATTCATGGTGATCGCATATCCCAATTTGGGGGGGGGGTGGGTGGGGGGGGGGGGGGCGGGGGGGAGGAGGGGAGCAAGGGGGCAACTTGCCTTCCCCAAACCAAATGAATGATGATGATGATGATTGTGATGTGATGTTGGTGGTTGGTGTTGGTGTGTGGTGATGATGATGGTGATGATGATAATGGTGTTAGGGATGATGTAAAGATGATGAATAATGGTGGTTGGGGATGATGAATGATGGTGTTGGGGATGATGATGTTGATGCTATGGTGGTGATTGGTGTTGTGTTGGTGTTGATGTGATGAATATATTGTGTTGGTGTTGATAATTATGATGATGATGGTGTTGTGGCTGGTGATGATTAATGATGGTGATTGATGAATGCTGGTAATGGATGATAATCATGTAATGATAATACATTGATAAAGACATAAAGCAAAAAGAATGAGGTTTAAACTGGAATAAAGATGAAAAATTTTAATATTTTGGATAAGAGATTGTCCCTGCTGAGATGAGACTTAGATGGGAACTGTTTTTGCTGGATAGTTAAAAAAAAAAAGTTAATAATAATTTTCCTGTTAAAGCATTTGCAGTGCCACATGATTTTAGTTATAATTAGAAGGACATGAATAAAATCAGTCTCCGAATTCGACTGATGTAGCAGGAATTAGGGAGCAACGTCCGGCTGGGTATCCCCAGGAGAAATTTCAACTATTTTTACCGTTGATATCAGCACTCTCATTCAACTTATATAATGCCATGTTCTCCGTACAGGCCTTGCTACAAAAGCAGAGTACGCCTTTTTGGTAGGCTCATATTCTCTCATTTTGGGTAACCATGAGATTGCAAATAATATTGTGGTTTTGTAAAATGTCATGACATTTTATATGAGTTTAGTTTCTTATATGCTGGTCATCTATGTCTTGCAATGCCATTAGTATCACCTGTTTTTTTAAGTCAGTCATTGTTGAATAAGGTTATTAATGTAAGATATATCGCATTTATGAATGTCAATGTAAGAGCATGACTTGCGATATATAAATATATATAACCATCAGAATTTTATCATCTACCAAGTCCTTAAAAATTATCCCTTTTCTTCATTGAACTACAAAGTTGTTTCTTTGCAGAAAGGTCCAATATGTTGAAGTGATGGATGCCTTTGGGTGAATGTGTGATAGTGAAATTGATCCTATTCAGAGTAATTTAACAATTGCATAGCTGACTGAACTTACTGAAGTGCCACAACATTCATCTTGGTAGTTAAAGTAGATTGTAGTGGCAGCAAGAGTGAGGGGCTATTTCGCCTTAGTAAACGTCTTGTGTCAACCTTCGTTTTGTTGAAGCAAAAGGGTAGATAGTGCGAGGTCTTCACTTGATATGTGTCACAATTATTAGTTGTCTTGTTGTAAGACCTTCAAAAGGAAAGCAACAAACTCAGGATTAGATAGCTTAACAGTCTTAAAAATCCAGAATATGGTCCTCCACCTGAACAAACAAAAACAAAAAACAAGTAAATCATGTTTCAATGTCTGTATCAATGGATGACCAGCTGACACCCTGGGGTGGGGGTGGGGTTGGGGGTGGATGGAATAACTTGCCTATGTCTCCCACTTCCAAAACAATTTAAAAAATGAAGGAAAATGAGAAAATACCTCCATTTAAAACACTCTGTTCCTCTTTTGTTTTTGTTTTTCTCTTCCCTTGATATTGTTTGCACTGTGAAAGATCTCTTTTAGGACCTTATAATTTATTAATTATTCTATTATTTTTTTGTAACTCGTGAAACTCCATCCACTAGAACAAATCCTCACTACTCTTTGTCAATTATCTCAAGCAATTTGAATACAAATCTTAATTTAATTACAGAAAAAAAAGACATTGATGGTAGCATGGTAGTTCACCAATATTTCATCAAGTATTGATGTCCAACATAACCTGTGATCCATCATCCCAGCTCCTTGGATGGGTCCACAGATTATACTCCCTGAAGAGAAAATTGGTTTTAACATTTAAATGAGACGCCTTGGGGCATGTATTAGCATCTGTGTCGATTTTAGGACCTACTCTCGGCATTGCATCACTATACTCTATGGTCAAATTTTAATGTTACCTTATTTGCCGTAGTGAAGTCCTTTCAAAATTTTTTTGTTCGCTTCCCACCCCATTGAGAATTGGTATATTCTCCATTTTCTATGGCATATCTTTGAAAGTTTGGGGTCACTCCTTTGGTTGGAGGAGGGGGATTATTGTTACAGTTGGCAGGCAAGATATAGTATCACTTTTAATTTAGAAATGGATTTCAGATTTACATTGTATGCATTAGATTTACATTAAGGTGAATTGAATCTAATTTGTGTAATATCAGAGAGTTTATTTAAGACTTGTAACTACTTTGAACTGCATGTGTCGCTGTGAGTTCCTTGAAAGCCACGCCGAAGCTTCAATACAGTATACACACATATTCCAGTTTATGATTCTGGTTATTACGAAAAATCGACCTGAAAATATCTTGTACTCTGATACTTTCCCATAAAATAAAACATGCAACATACATGTATGTGTAGATGCTATAACTGTAGATTAAAGAAATCAACCAACTATTTATCAAACTCAATTTGTGAAAGCACTACAAAAAACAGAATTAAATTAAATTTTCAAACATTTCATGTACAGTTCAATTGATAAAGCTTTTATAAAAAATGCCATATTATGCTGTTGTTACGGCAACAACCTCATTATAACTAGATTGGACAAATGCATTAATTTCCTGATAATGGATTGTTTGCAACATTAGGCAATAAACAGATCAAATTCTGCCCATAATGTAACGCCGAAATTGCGGATGGGAAGAAAGCAATATGCGTTCTTAATGACTTCAAATTGGCCCATCATTGTGCCCAAGAAAATTCAACTGATACATCTCTGTGTAGCATGAGTCACATCAGTCCTGATAGAAAAAAGTTGGCTTTTGAATTAATGGAAATAAAATTTGAAACATTGGCTCTTAATAAGCATTTGAACTCCGAGTATGACGAACGTCAAATATCATTTAAGCTGATCAATTGTGCAGATAGCATCACTCCTAAATCAGAAATGAAGTTGCCATTAACGACATGGAATGATGGATATGCCCCCATCTTATTTTGAATTTTCCCTCTGGTGTTTAATCGTGAGTGAATCAGCTAATTCATTCTTAATTTTACATTTTAATCAGCAGAAGATGTTTAAAGTCTTTCCAAAACTCTCAGAAAAATTATTTCTACAAGAATACATTGTCTGGGAACTTAAAACTGTTATTCTTCAATAAAGAAGTATTTAAACTTCTAAAGTTTCACACAGTGAATATGAGTAATAGCAGCCACTCTGTGTTATGAGGCCACAGTTTTGTTTATTTGCCCTTGATGATGGCCGCTATAAGATACATGTATGGTTCACTGTCTTTCGAGTCATGGTGTCTAACGCTAACCTTTTGTCATTCAGCACTTATTGTTACATTGCCTAACAATAACTGTGTCCTATTTTACTACAACATTTATGACCTGGCATACTTATTGTCCTGGGTGTGAGATGTACAGGGCTTCTGTACAAGCTGTCATTCCCTAAAGGGTTAATTACATTGTGCACGCCCAAATTTTGAAATTTGACTCTTAAAATTGTGTCATTCATTTTCACTCAAAAAACACCTAAATGAATGAAATCAGCTGAAATCATATCCAATGTGAAGATTAATATAAATAAACATCTCATATGAGACTTGGGTAAAATATTGAGTTTTGGTGAAAATCTGGACGGTTAAACTTCATCCTTTTTCAAATTACTCAGAAGCAATTTCAAAAAAATCTGGCGAGTCAAAACGAACGTCCGTTTCCAAATTGGTCCGAATCAGCCGTTTGGCCAAGGTCTGCGGAGGTTAAGCCGTTTAACCAATCAGTCAGTGCGCTCCGCTGGTTTTTGCGACATACACATAACCCGATTCACCAGTTTGAGCAAAATTGTACTCACGGAAAGAAGCAACATTTGTAACATGTCGTTATTTTTTTCTCATAAAACAACACCACAAATTCCTGACGTATGGATCTCAACTTTCAACACACAATTTGTAAGTACTAAACTTACGTTTGTATTGATTAATGAGAAGTAATGATTGCCATTCCCTGACACAAAAGAGCAACATTCAGATCTCACAGTAACCACTGTAATAATTCCATTAAATCCAGCTTCTTATTCCGCCCGCCCCCCCCCCCGCGCCAGATTTATTTGGAGACAGTAAAAATAGATTAGCAGCTTTGTGTGATAAACATGAAATTTATACTGGCACCGAAAACATGATATCTGTACAATGACAATCAACAAATACATGATAACAATACAATGGCAAGTGTAATGCATACTGTAAGTATGGCCACTTGGCAATTTAAGAGTTTGTCGGTTGTCCGGCAAAAGGCCCTACATTTTTCCTGGCAGAAGGGCCTTAATACTAAATTTCTCTAACTTGAAAACCATTGCTCTTTCACATAAATCAAAGTAGTATGATAATTTTAATCGTCTGTTAATGCATAATCAAATAAAGCAATATTTCTCAAATTTTAGCAGAAAATTTACTGTTAAAGGCCCTTCGCAGAATAACAACCGAGTTAATCTATTTAGTGTGATGATGCTGCAGATATAGTAAACATTTCAGGAAGAAGAGAGTAGAGCAGTATGGCTGTCATGGCTTTCATGCTATCTATTGATGTTATGCAGATGCTGCTTGGTATGATTTATTGACGCACCAACAGAAAAAGGAAGTGGCCGAAACGGGAAGTAATACAAGTTGTCCTTCGGCGAGGCAGAGGTTCATATGATGTACAACTAAGCGGGCGACTACTAACGTAGTGAACTCACATGCATTCGGGCAGCGTTTTACCCAAGTGTCTTTCATGTCCGTTTACCCTCCCAACAGTTAGCGGTTGTATTAGAGTTAACTGATCCGATAAGTAACGAAGTGGGAGAGAAATTGTTATGGTAGACATGTATGTTTGCTTCTACATTGGTTGATGTGTTACAGTGTGTGTTTCATATTTATTTGTTGAAAAATGCATGACAATGTTCGCATTTTGCCATTAGTAGTATGTACAGTGTATACTTAGATATCCTCATAAAAGGTGTGTACAATGCAGATGAATCATGAGATATGCTATTATGAATCATTAAAAAAAAGATAATAATAGGATATGGGATTCCACATTGTGAATATTAAATAATCACATTACATTTCTCTGTATTTCTTTTTGGATAATATGTGCTGCATGTATTATGGAAATGTTTATAAGGCAATATATTATAATAATGTAAATTTCTAATTGTTAACATATAAGATGACAACATTATTTTACAACTGAATCTTTTGAAAACTGTAATATTTTGTTACATACCTTAGATTATGAATTATTAAACATAAATACAATTATTGCCATAAATTCTAACATTGTAATATCTATCATATCAACTTTCTAGTGGACTAGATATTGGTATAGAAAATTGTGACATCTCGAGCTATAAACCTCATATACATACATGATGAAGTACCTGAAACTTTATTGACCTGCAAATTCCATTTATTTCGCATTTCTGTGTCAAAGTATCATTGATTAGCCCACACGGATGAATACCTTGCTAGCACACATGTACAGTTCAGAAGTAAAAAAAAAAATTAGAAAAAAAAAATCAGAGCCGAGAAGTGAAAGGTATCTCTCAGGAATCCTGAAGCTGTACTTGAGAGAGCACATTGCGTATAGAAAATAAGAGACTTAAATACGGTCTGCCTCATTTCAACGCAAGTTTTGTTTAATTGAATTTTGTCTGACGTCCATCCAACAAATTTCATCATGCATTCCCTGTGTCGGCAATAATTTCTTTTGACACATTTTTGTCACCATTGAAATAGTTTAAAGCGTTTTCACTATTTTACCACTTCAACCTGTGAAATATATGTTGAAATTATAAAGTAAACAATGAATCACATCCTTTCCCCTCTCTTCATTTCCTTCAAGTAGTGTGTTGGTCTTAGATAATTTTCTTTTGTTCGACGGTGGGATAGGGTATCCATTCATTACGACCCCTCCTGTGGCCAAAGCAAAATGGATGCATATGTTCGTCACTTACCGTTTGAAAATGTGACAGTTTTCACTCGTAGTGAAATGTTATGATAGGAAATATATAAATTGAAGAGTTAGACAACTGCTACATGTACACAATCTTCCAAAGTTTGAAGATGTATTAAGAATGCTCACCACAGTGACTTCCATGGACAATCGTTTAATTCGTTTAAAGTCTAGTTACAAGATACTACTGCCATTACAACAATCAAACTTAGTAGCCATCTTTAATTACCCTTTTTCATATTTTTATATTTTTTTAAAAAAAGAATTGAATGACTCGTCTGTCATCCGACTACACCTTTCAAGAACAAACTGTTAAATCCAGGTCAGACATTCATCACCCCAGATCAAATGGTTACCATGGTGACAGAACACCATGTTCCATTCTTGTCATGCAAGTGGGGCTGGTATCTCCAGAGTATAAAATTGCAATCAGGACATGAATGTAAAGAATGATTGAATATATATATGGTCATAGACTCCAAGGGTAAATTGTGGAAGCTCTTATATTGTTAGTATTTTGTAAACTGTTATTTGGTCTACTTTGCATTTCATATAATGTTTCTTATTTCTAATACTACTTGTGACATGGATTAGGGTTAGGGTAAGAGTTTAAGGATTTATGATTGGGTGCAGTGTTGTTGAATGATTTTAGTTGAAGTTGTTTTATTGAATTAATTAAATGTACTGAAAATAATGCAGCCCATTAAGTTGAAATTGGTCAGGTTAATAACTAATATGCTACAGATAAAATTCACAACACAAATAGGAAAATCACATTATATAATTTTAAAAATAATCTTTAAAAATAGAGTAAATTATCATATAAGTATTAAAATCTCAACAATGATGGTTGCATTATCAAATGGTGTACCTATATATATATTTTGAAATATAATTGTTTTAGCCAAATCAATAAATAAAATGTATACTTTAGGCATACAAGCTCATGTAGCCAATTTTAATTTTAAAAAAATACAAATTAATATGTTAGCGTAATACATTTATCGAAATTGAAAGTTAAAGGCAAATTAACTCAGATTGACGGTAGACAAAAGTCAAGTATGTAGTAATAGTCACTGAATCAAAAATATAAATCAAGCGATTTAATCAGTTTTAAAGTGTTAACTACTATGTTTTTGTTTGGTCTTACATCTTAACGTGAACTAATTATATATATATTAAATAAATTACCACGGCAAGTCTATCAGTCACAACCATGGTGAAGCTGTTCTTGAAAATTAAAAAATTTCTGAAGTCTTAATTCTCTTGATCACATTGTGAGTGGCTTATGCACGTCCAACAATTCAGCAAAAATCACCTTCCAAAATTCAACATTCTTGCTTAGAAATGCTTAGGCCCATGTACACACCTACGAGAACGATTAAATTTAAGATGGAAAAGATAGAGACAAAATATTTCTGTATGTAATTCAATATCCTGAACAGGGAGATCAGACTGTGGAATTAGATGACTTTCACTGAATTCCCTGGGAAAGTGACATAGTTTCGTCATCTGTGTTTCATGAAGAGAGCATTGCACTCTAAAATGTTTGTTTTAGATGACTTCAAACGACTGTACTTGCATGAAATTAGCATCCATTTACAGTGTGTGACTCCTCTCTTTCCTTAATATGTACATCTCATACAATAATGCAGGGAAATTATAGGCATTAGAAGTAGTCTTCAATCTGGAGTCCAGGATGAAGTCTAGAATACATAGTTCAAAGTTTCTGCCATGTGAAACTTGGCAGTTTTCTTGATGCTATTCGAAGAAATTGCTGGGAGTAATTATTTCAATAGCTTTATCCAGGTTCTATTTCAGTCATAAATTTAATAATTCAATATCTAGTTCAAGCATGCAGTTTTCTTTTTGACTATAAAATAATGCGAAGAAGTTTTATTTCAGCTGGATGTACACAGGGAGTATGAATACTACGTCTGTCTGTCACAGGGTTCGAAAATGTGTTACTTTTATAGCTCTGGGCATTCAACCGGGAATAAATTAGTAGCATTCTGTTACAAAGGTAAATTAACTTTCACAGGATGTACAAGGTGTCGGAGTCCAACCTTTTACAAGATGAGTTTTGTTACGTTAAATTAGTTTTAGAATGCATGCTTCAGAGTGCAATGCCTCGCTTGGTGGTTTTAACCAGGTTCAATGCAGATTATGTGTGACATCCCCTGGAGTTGAGGTATATATCAATCGTGATTGCTTGTTTATTTTCAGGGGTTTCATTCTGCTTTAATATGCCCAGAGGTAAGGAAGAGGACTTTTCTTTTCACGTTTATCACCGATATAAATTGCCAGGGCATATTCAACTTGTTCACGGGTCAATGCGCATTTTTGCTTGCCTTGGTGGAGTTGGGGGGAGGGAAATTGTGCAAACAGAAAGATTAAAGTGGGGACAACGCTGATGCATTACAGCACTGAATTACAGTCCACAATTTGAGGATCGAATCATCATATTTTTTCAAGACTAGCTCTACGTATAGAATCAGAATTAAAATTGATTATGTAAGGGGTAGGGAATGGGGGGGGTTCAAGTCAATCATGCATCACGAACCTTTGGGCTCATATACAAACAAAGGCTCTGCTTGACTGTTCGGGACAATTCCATATTGAGAATTTGAATTTTTACAACATTTTGCAGTCTCTTGTCCTATACCTTTCCAAAATTGAGATTATTGATCCATGGGAGGATAAATAATGGTAAGTAAACTGAAATCTCCATTTCAAATTTTGACTAAAAATTGAAGCAAATGGTGCATGTTTGGATGCAGAGATATCCAGAACAACACACAAACTGTTTTCCCTCATTTTAGTAAGTATGTAATAAATTTCATAACCCATTAAAGGCACTGTATAACAGTGTTTCGACAGTTTAAAAAAAATCTGAAGATGCATGATTCCCATGTACCAGGTCTGCTG
>JZLH01S0245648.1:24562-37364 GCA_001188425.1 Eucidaris tribuloides
TTTTTAATAGCTTTTAATAAACATTGTTTACTTGTTTTTCATGTTTATCTTTTTTCTATCATTTGCGTTTTCTTTGTCACTCTTTTTCCCCCTTTTTACGCAATCCCACCGTTGAGTGTCATTTTATAAATTCCCATACTGTTAATACTGAGGATACTCACGGCCAAACTTGAGTGTTAAAAGCAACTTGATATTACCAAAAGATATACAAGTGCAACAATAATTTATACCGGTATTACATATCCGGTATTAATTTCAAGCATTATAAGGTGTTACGTCTACCAATAGTATATGTGTAGTAAAGCACTGTAGTTTTTGCATGGTTTTCTTCCAAAAATAAGAGGACACTATAGGAATTGATAATTCGCTCTTCACATGTACATTTATTTGTAACAAACAACTAAATTATGACAACTGTCATAAACGTGGATACTCATCTTGCTGTCTTTCTGACTCTATAGAACCAAGGTTTAGATTAATTGTTTAGATTTTCCATTTTAAAGACACTATATAACACTGTGAAAGCCCCATTTAAAAAAAAAATTGTCAAAATTTGCTACGTGACATATCTGACAATGTTTGAATGGACAAATAAACACCCTAGAACACAAAAGTTTAGACAGTTATGCTGTTACCAGTCAAATGTGTACAGATGAAAATAGACACATGAATTATTCTCATCTGAGAAAAACTCTGTCACACAGCATTCTATGGGGAAGAACTGGAATGGTTGCTCAATGATTTTCACGTTTTAAAAGCACTTAATGATCGTTTTGAACTGCATTTTTTTCAGGGCTTCATTTTTAGACCTTATCAGAGACACTGGTAGCATGGGGAATCATGAAGCTCAGATTTTTTTTTTTTAACTGGAAACATTCTTATATACGATGCCTTTAAAGGGAAATGGCAAGATTGGAAGTAGTCCTCAATTTAGAACACAGTGCTCCCTGAATCACACATACTGTTTGATGTTTGTGCTGTGAAAATTCCATAGTCATACATTATCATCTCTGTTGCACAATTATTATCAGAAACTGCTGGGACAATGGAATTTTGTGTAGCTCTCTATCGGATCAACTTCGATCAGGGCCGTAAATGAATTAAATACTAGTAAATTGATGCTTGTTTCTCCTCGCGTAAACAAATTACGGATAAATCCTTCCAGCCTGAATATACACCCTAGCCAGTGTATAGT
This sequence comes from Eucidaris tribuloides, assembly GCA_001188425.1. Taxonomy (NCBI): domain Eukaryota; kingdom Metazoa; phylum Echinodermata; class Echinoidea; order Cidaroida; family Cidaridae; genus Eucidaris; species Eucidaris tribuloides. The sequence continues at coordinate 25,758 of JZLH01S0245648.1, forward strand.
AATGTGTATATTTATTTATTTATTTATTTATTTATTTATTTATTTATTTATTTATTTATTTATTTATTTATTTATTCATTTATTCATTTATTCATTCATTTATGTATGTATTTATGTATGTATTTATTTATTTATTTATTTATAAAAATAAATAAAATAAAACAAAATATTTAAACTTATTTGGCTGAGGCATTTTTAAAAACCTTTTTTGATCATATCATTACCCTTTAATTGTATATTATAATACATAAATGTGACATAAGTTAACCATGGTAAAAAAGGGGAAAATACATTATCATCTCTGGTGCACAATTATTATCAGAAACTGCTGGGACAATGGAATTTTGTGTAGCTCTCTACCGGATCAATTTCGATTAGGGCCGTAAATGAATTAAATACTAGTAAATTGATGCTTGTTTCTCCTCGCGTAAACAAATTACGGATAAATCCTTCCAGTCTGAATATACACACTAGCCAGTGTATAATAATGTGTATATTTGTTTATTTATTTATTTATTTATTTATTTATTTATTTATTTATTTATGTATTTATTTATGTATTTATTTATTTATTTATGTATTTATTTATTTATGTATTTATTTATGTATTTATGTATTTATGTATTTATTTATTTATTCATTTATTCATGTATTTATGTATTTTTTATCTATTTATTTATTTATCTATCTATGTATTTATCTATTTATTTATTTATTCATTTATTTATGTATTTATGTATACATGTATGTATTTATTTATTTATTTATTTATAAAAATAAATAGAATAAAACAAAATATTTAAACTTATTTGTCTGAGGCATTTTTAAAAACCTTTTTTTTTTATCATATCATTACCCTTTATTTGTATATTATAATACATAAATGTGACATAGGTTAACCATGGTAAAAAAAGGGGAAATAAGTTTTCACCATTTTTTTGAACGATAGGTCCATTACGGGGCGGTATGTCACAAAGGAGAAAGTAACGTGTCGTGACACATTATATAGGTCATTCTCATGTGCTCAATGTTATCAAACTCACCTAGCGGTTTTGATCAATGACATCAAGTGGTGAAGTAGTAATTTATAGACCTTCTAACTCATAATTACCCAATAAAGTAGACAGGAAACTGTCATTAATGACGCCGATATATACTCCTAACTGTCGACTGTTCAATCATGATCAACGCTCTAATCGTGATGTTTCAAAGATCACACATAGGCTACAGCAAATCTACAGCTGGAACAAACTGCCTAGCTGCCTCATACGAAAGAAAAAGGAAATCTATTGGATACTTTTCCACATCAATTTATTTTTAACGGACTTTTATTCGATTTTGATCATCTCTGAAGAAATATTCCAGCAGAAACATTTTATTGTATCCCGCATTTTGTACGCGGAATTTGTGCAAAGTATATTTGCTTCCACGAAATAGTAGATATGAAATGAAAATGGATTGTGTCAGCAGAATTTCGCAGATTGTTTCGATCGGTTTTGATCAAAGCTTAACACATTGATGTACAATGATTACTGGGCATTCCATGTTGGTATATACGCTCATAGGCGTATCCAGGATATTTCAAAAGGGATGTTTTATCCCGGGGGGGGGGGAGTGTCATTTCAACGTGTACACCTTGCGCGTGTATGGACTTTCAAAATGGACCCTAAACACGTAATTGAAAGTCAATCTCAGTATACCCTAAACAAGTATTCAAGTTTGAAAACATACCCTTTTGAAGTAAACATTCGGTTAAAAGTATACCCTTTTTTCCTGATTTTGGCGATTTTGATACCCTTTTCGATGTACGCGCGTACATCGTCCGACCGTGAAAAACAACCCTTTTTACGCGTTTTTTTCACTCGCGCTTGGTGTACACGTTGTAATGAGACTGCCCCCCCCCCCGGGTGTTTTATCCCCAAAATGGTCGCCAGGTCCAATTGCGACCATTTTATTTATTCTAAAAGGGGTTGTTTTCAGGAAAAAAAGGGGGGATGTTTTCCAAGAAATTTCAATTCAATTACAATTTCAATTTATTTGACCATTAAAAAATGACAAATTCATACATTTACAAAGAATACAAATCAATATCAGATCAGGGTACCCCGAACAAAGCGATGCTTGCTGGCTGGGGCCCAAACAAAAATAAAAAAATACATGTATATCAAATAAATGACTCTACAATTAATTAAACAAGTTACCTTAAATTACAACAAATCAAAATGGATTAAAACTTCTACTTGAGCACATTGACATTACATAAATACACACACATACACACATGCACACACACAAACACACATACAAAACACACTCATAGACATCATCATCGAACCATACACACATTCGCAATCACACAGAAGAAAAGAAAAAGAGAGAAGAGTGGTTGGGGGGGGGGAGGAGGGCTGTATGAGTAATTATCCTGAAACATAAATCACAATAAATAATAACCATCTTAATCACAGTATGTTGCAGTTCGCAAATTGTTAAACACCTGTTTACGATACAATACTTTGAACTTTGAAAGGGTCGAGCTAGTTTTGATACAATGATCGAGTTGGTTCCATTCTCTAATACAGCTAATCCGAAAGGAAAAAGAGATATGTTTTGCGGAAAAGGGGGAGGGGTGTTAAGCACCTTGCCCTTTGCAAAAGGGGATGTTTGAAAACCTAAAGATGCTGTCCCATGCAATACATGTTGTGTTTTAACACTCATGACGGAATCTTTTATAGTCATAGTGTTTAAGGTAAAACTTTAAAGGTATTGGCTAACATTTACCACAGTTAAAAATATCTGAGTTACATGATTCCCCATACTACCGTTGTCTTTGATAAGGTCTAAAAATGACGCCCTGAAAAAATTGTATTTCAAAATGATTATTTAGTGCTTTAAAAAAGTGAAAATCCTAAGTTGATCGGATTCACCTGCCCATTTTCTCCCATAGACTTACAGTGCGTACACCTAGGCTATTTAAACTCGCCCCGAGTTTTAATTGTTTATTCATGCATATAACTTGCCATTGGCAGTGTAACTTTCCAAACTTTTTTTTTATTCTAGGGTGTTTATTTGTCCATATGAACATTACTATGTAGTTTAGATATCAAAATTTGACATTTTTTTTAAATTGAAGCTCCACAATGTTAGCCTATCACTTTAAGTTTAAGATGATCTAACACCAGGAATAATACATGCGAAGAAATTGAGAAAGGTTTATAGGTTGACTAAGTTGGAGGTATTCTATACCAATGAAGCTAGTCATGCATTAAATTCAAGCTTTTCTGATACTAAATGCATTGTCTCTTTCTTTTCAGACTTATTTTGTTGTTTTTCTGTTAGATATGATTTTACATTGGCAGTTGATGTTTCTGAAAAATAGTCATTTTTGGCAGATTTTTGCTGGCAGAAACTTGTCCTTTTAGACAGAAGTCATCTTTCTGGGCTCTTTTCAGGCTCTTCTCAGATTCTTTCCAGTGTCTCTGCTACATTTGGAGCCAGTAACTTGATAAAGTGACATTTTCAACAGTGGTAACCACGTTTGGGTGAATTTTTCAGCATTTTACATTTTCAACCCTTTAAACAGTGACAGATGTCTTTAAAGCCAAGTCTTCGCCATCAAAAATCTGCCAAAAATGACCATTCGGAACCCTCAACTGTTTGTGTGAAATCATTTCTAACAGAAACGACAAGAAAAGATATGTGGAAAAACAACAACAATGTACAATGTAGTTAGTATCAAAATAGGTTCAGTTTAATGCATGGCTAGTACTTTATTGCTGTACATGTATACCCCTTAGTCAGCCTATTAAATTTTCAGCCATCTCTCGTAAAGTGTTGAAATTCAACACAATGTTTAACATCAGGTTTAGCCGAGGCCCGGGGCCACTGTCATTGCAAGGTGTACACCATGCGCGTGTGAACAAACGCGTATAAAAAGGGTTGTTTTTCACGGTCGGACGATGTTCTCGCGTACAGTGAAAAGGGTATCAAAATCGCCAAAATCAGGAAAAAGGGTATACTTGTAACAAAAGGTTTACCTTAAAAGAGTATCATCAAACTTGTTTAAGGTATTCTGAGATCGACAGATAATTACGTACTTATTTAGGGTATTCTGAGATCGACAGATAATTACTTGTTTAGGGTCCATTTTAAAAGTCAATACACGCGCATGGTGTACACCTTGTAACGACACGTGCCCCCCCCCCCCGGGACGCTGAGATATGGCGTCTAAATTAGGTTGATGATGAAGGGCATTTAGTATAATGAATTCTTATAGTTTGGCAGGGTATTTATATTGAAGAGAATGTTTAATGTTGAAGAGAACATGTGAAATATCGCATAATCTTAATTTGATAACACATAAGGTTTGTTTGCCAATCAATATCATACGGAGATTGGTAAGAGGAGGGTGTCGAATTTAGGGCCCGCAATAATATTTGTCGGATTTGAATGATTCTTTGTTCTATTATGTTGATACATATTGTTAAATGTTTGTGTTGTGCTGCATTTAATTGAGTTCCTGTAATTACATGTATTTGAGTTTTCAAATAATAATAAATATAGGTCTATATTTTCATCTTTGGTGTTATCTCCCTGAAAAGCAGGCCATATGGCTCTGAATGGACTCATATGTTAACGAGATTTGGAAAAAAAAATAGGTAGTGAATGTAATTACAATTTCTTGCATTTTGATTTACTTGATTGCCTTTCAAACAGGTTAAAAAAAATTAAAATGCACAAATCGTTCGTTTGTTGTCAGACAGCTTGTTTAAACTGTTGACTATAATCATTTTTTATGACGGATATTACTTTGCTGCATTCTCCCTGCAACAAAATAACAGTTTGCTGATATTATTTTGCATAACTTGTTTTCTTGTCAGCCTTTTCTCTATAAGCCCAGATCAAGGTAATTTCAAAATTAAAATGTAAAATAAGATGGACATACTCTTGTTGATCTGAAGACAGTCTGATTTACGTAATTCAGGAACATAATCATTTACAAGTCACGTAGTTAACGCAGCAAACAAAACCTTTATTATACCAACATAATTCCAATGATATAGGACTGTGCAAACACCATGAGATTAGGACGCGCACTCGGGCACAAAATTGGATTCAGGGCTAGCTGCTTCGATCCGTAAGATTGAAACCATTCTCCTCGCCCCATTGGCGAATGTGCGGCTGAGAGCAGCGAAGCAAACAAGTCAATGTCACCCAACGGCGCCAAGTGCGTGAATGTAAGAGGGCAACCACGCAGTGATAAAACACGTAAGTGGAATCTACTAATTGAGACATAATCCAGAACCTCTGTGGGTAATAAAAATTGCACTGCAAGTTGACACAAACGGCACTAACTTGAACGCAATAAGATGTAAACATGTAGCTATAACAGTATTTGTTCTGCAATAATCATGTTATAGAAGTTATTCTTAGAGCTACTCGCGCTTCAATACATTAAAATTTGTTTTTTTTTCCGACTGCTTTCTCAAAAAGACCGTACTTGTTGCCCTTCCAAGAAAAAGAGAAAGTGAATTACTGTGACTTTGGGGAAATTCTTCTGTGGTCTTGGATGATCCTCAAATCAACTTATATGGAATGAAAAAGGAAAATAAAAAAGTAAGATTCAATTTGAATTTATGCTTTAAACTCACTCTCCGCTTAAGTTACGGTGAATAGTTTTACTTTTTGACAGTAGGCCTATGTTAATTTCAGACATAGAGGAGAACCATGACATTTGTTCTGAACTACATCTTAGTATTACGTATCACAGAGATAATGTTCGTGACAGTATTCACTTAACAAAATAACAATATTCACTTAACAAATTATTTGATTCTACCATTGCGGTGTACCTTACGCAGTTGTGGTTATAAAGTACATCTTTTTAGCATTTCGGTCAGGTCAAATTAAAGATAAGAAACATTTTTGGTCTTTCGTTTGTTGACAAGATAATGAATTTGTAAACAAACAAAAAAGGAAGAAGAATTTTACCAACGCGCAGCAATGGCCACAATTCGTTCAAACTATTCATAAATTGTAACAAATGACGCTATTTGTATTTTAAGATGGCAAAATGCTGATGTATTATTTCACAAACATGTTAGAAAAAGAAAAAAAGAGAAAACGAAGTTCATTGTGCCACTGCTGGCAACCAGGGATAGCCTGGTGGTAGTGTCGTTGTACGGAAAGCAGTACATGACTGGTTCGAACCCTGCTTTTTTGACATGTTTGTTAAATTATAGATCAGCAGTTATCAATCTTGAAATATTGAGGGCGTCATTTGGAAAAAAAAAGTACAATCAGTGATTAAGTTCGCTTTTCTAGTCCCTGTTATCCGAAATGATGACAAAGCGACAATAATGATAATAATAAAAAAATGTATTACAGTTCATTACACCTCTCTGAATAATCTCTTTCATTTATTCTTATATTCTTTGCAATATTGACAAGCTTACGGCGTTCGTGTACAATTCGTGTACGTCTTCTTGGTTTCTCTCTCTGTCTTTAAGGAGTAATTCATGGTCAATGTTCTAGATAAATACAATCCAGTCGTGTGTGTGGTTGCGCACTAATTTCTTATGGTTTCTTAGCAATTTCACGATGTCATCCATCAACATCGTTAGCATTATCATGGCCTTATGGCTTTAATCATTCTGTACCAACTTCATGTTATTAAACTTAACCAACTTACAAATTTGCGATTATTGGCAGTGAGTAATTTCTGTAAAGCCACACATAGGAGAAACTGGCAGCTATTATTAAAAAATCTTTTAATATGAGTTGGTTAGAGAGTGAACATAACCGACTATCACTCGGAAAAAAAAGAAATGAAAAAATGGCACAGAAACAAGACTTTAATAAAAAAATTAAGCACATATAAGATGAATAACTAACTAACTAACTAACTAACTAACTAACTAACTAACTAGCGAAATAAATAAATAAATAAATGAATAAATAAATAAATAAATAAATAAATTAATTAATAAATACATACATACATACGTAAATAAATAAATAAATAAATAAATGAATGAATAAATAAATTAATTAGTTAATAAATACATAAATAAATAAATAAATAAATAAATAAATAAAATAAATAAATATATAAATAATATGATCGCTTTTTTTATCACGTGCAAAGCGCAAATCACAAAGTACGCGAAGGTGAGGGTTCGAAGTCCATTCAAATGTTTTGAATGCTTGAGAGTTTTTGATGGTCTTTGATATTAAATCTATTAATAACTGGAGCTTTTTTTTCCATTGCATTTTTTTTTATTAAGTTTAATCTGAAACTTTAAGGAAGGACTGTTATTGCTGCCCTCAAACTTGCGCAGGGTCTTGATCTTAAATTAAGTGATATCCACCTTAAAATGAATGGTTGGATATCGTTAAGTCTTGTTAACTCGTGTTAATGAACTATTTTAAAGACAATAATGCTATGTCTATTCTCATTACGATCACAAGTTGTCACCGATTTTCTAAACTGAGTGGAAACGTCCTACAAACGTGTTTAATGACAAAGACCTATACGTTTAGAGTAGATCAATACGTTGTGCTCGCTATTTGATGGGGCGTGGCTCTTTTCCAAAGATGTTGTTACTATAGTTACGTACTGTTGACTTGGTGGCGTCAGCATCATATAGTTCTGGAAAGCCACTGTTGCCAATTTGCTTTTGTCTCCAAATACGAATAGTATTTACTATTTCCTCCAAGCATTACAATCACCTCATGTGTCAGTATGTTCACATCTTACCACGATTGGCTACATGGTATGTTGGATGAAAACCTGCTCCCGAATAATTCGCGATCGAGCAAGTCGGCACGTCCTGACCACAAACAACGGGCTGATTGCTTCCGACTTGTCCACGCTCTATTTGTCTCTTTGGTGATTAATGAGGTATCGAAAGCTATTTTGTGGCCGGCGTCTCCTCATCAATGCGAGACAATAAAATGACGCTACCACATGTATACGCAATATGCCATTTGTCCAAGGAGAAGATGGAGAAAAGATACCCAAAGACACGTAGGCTATTAGCCGATTTTCATGCGAAGTCATGTTCACAGGGGTGATGCCAGAATGTTATCTATGGGGAGTGAGCTGGTGTAGTTCCCCCTCATGATATGACTTGTACAAATGATGCGTGCACAGTGTGGAAGCCGAGGAGGGGGTGGGGGTCAGAAGGCAGCCTCCCTTCAATATGTGGTAGTTCAATCATATGCAGGAGTTCTGCTAGCAACAAAAGAATATATGGCGGTTTTGAACAAAAAAAAGGGGGAGCACAAAGTTTCAATGAACTGGCTTACATCTCAAGTGGTACACTAAAGCATGGCATATGAATGAGTTTACAATCGGAAACATTAAAGCCACAGGCTGAAAGTGTGGAGCTTCAATTTAAAACAAAATTGTCAAGCTGTGATATGCGTTCAAATGGACAAATAAACACCCTAGAATACAACAGTTTGGAAAGTTTTGCTGCCACTGGGAAGATATGAATGAATAAACAATTAGTACTCGGGTCGAGTACAAAATAGCGTAGCTCTACACACAGTAAGTCTATTGGAGGAGATGGGCAGGTGAATCCGCTAAACTTACGATTTTCACTTTTTCAAAGCACTATATCATCATTTTAAAATACAATTTTTTTTCAGACCGTTATTTTTAAACCTTTTCAAAGACACTTAGAGCATAGCGGATTATGTAGCTCACAGTTTTTTTAAACTGTGGTCAATGTTAGCCTGTGGCTTTGTTAAGGGAACGGCGAAATACGATGTCTATCATGCACGTGTAAATGAAGCGTTATGGGAAGTGGTTTATGCTCCTGTACTGGGGAATCGATGGGTTTTGTTTAGAAAGAAAAGAAAATAACATAGTGAACAACTTCATTCTGTGTAGAGACGTGGAGTAAATTCTCAGTGAAAGAGTAAATTCGAGTGAATTCATGATTAACATCACCCTTTATGTCTTGAGTTTAATAAAAAAACTTATATTAAAGGGAAATTGCAAAATTGGAAGTAGTCCTCAATTAAGGACACACTGCTCTCGAAATTAAGTATATTGTTTAACGGTTTTGCTGTGAAACTTTCGTATTCATACATTTCGTCTTTGTTGTACAAATTATTAACACAAATTGCTGAGATTGAAATTTGTTTTGTAGCTTTCTGTGAGATCAATTCTATAATTCAATACTATTAAATTAATGCCCTTTTCTGATCACATAAAGTAGTTCAGGACAGGTGTTTTCAAGCCTGGATATACACTCTAGCCAACCTGTGTATATATTGGTATATGCTTCAACTCATTGGTTTTGAGGTATTTTTCATTCTACCAATCATGTAACTGCTCTTTAAATCAGTGCAAGTGAATTTTAGTTTTGCTGAATGACAACCAATGACAACATGGTTCTTTCCAGAAATGCCGACGGTACCCTTCAGTCACTCTACATAAAACGTCACTCAGAGTTCAGTTTTTAACGAATGAACGTGTGCACTCTTTCGTTTTAGAAAGTAAGCATGGAAATCAACATAATTATGCATCATAGCTGCAAAATCAGATTTGGTAATGTGTAAACAAATTAATGTGGGAAAGGTGTATTATTCAAACATATATACGGTCATTAGACATTCATGCCTGAGCACAGAAGTTCAAACAAAAAAATATGGGTGTCCCATCTGATGTATTAAGCGCGTTATAAATGCTATTTATTATTATTATCATAAACCAAAGTTTACCTCTCCTAACGAATCTAAATAACTTTAAGCATTGGCAACATAGATTTAACCATTTCCATCGACTTTTTTTTTAAATTGAATAACAGGAACAAGCCTATCATAAGTACAAATTGACGCCATGTAGGTTTTAGGTTTTTGGTTGACACAAGAAACTTGTAAATGTTCAACCATATCATTTTCACTTAATGGTTTATATAGATATGTATATTTATGTACATAAAATATACATAATATGCGTACATGCACTATACGGTATGTGTGTATAACAGATGTTAATTTTCAACACTCTTAGTGTTCAAGGCAATACACACGTACACGTGTCATGCATTTATTTTGGTGTTGAAATAGCACCTTTATTTTTCGTATCTCAATCAAACATTGTACTGGGTGTTAATTCAATACTACAGTTTTGGCAATGCATATTGTGTACTATTAAGATGCAGTACAGTTCACTGAATTCCAGGTAATTCACTCCATATCCCGACCCATAAATTGTCGGATCAGTGCACCACCAAAACAAAAGAATCATTTTCTCCGACTATGGACTGTTTTGAGCAATGACCAGTTACCCCATAGAGCAAACCTTTCCCCAAAATATTCTTACATCCAGTTTGGCGCATCCATGGAGATTTTTCAAGTCTCGTACTCCGATTTTTTTGAAGTACATGTACGTACGAACGTATGAGTGGAGTAGAGTGGTTTCTTGACAAGTAAAACAAAACTAATTCCTAAATTAATTAGAATAATAAACGTATCACTTTAGCGTCTGTCACGATGAAATTGGAACAAATTGAGTTCATCGATATTTCATTTCATCAGAAGGACGGAAATATAGGCTGCGTTGTTTTCAAATTAAGAGCCAGCCATGTACTTTCTTGAAAGTTCAAGTAAGGGGAAATGGGAAAATTGCAATGCGCAAATAACAAAATGAAAAATCATATTAAGATTTCTCCGAGACGTTTCTAATTTCATTGAAATGAATTTTAGGTGAAATAGTATCTTGCTCTTTTGAACTCCCCTACCTTTTTATTGTTTCAATTTTGGAACTTTTAGCGTGTTTAGCAGGTGATAGCAAAGATGTGTTCAGAAAAAGAATGGTTCGAGTGTTAAAACTTTGTGTTTAGAGATTGGACACCGGTGTTAAGCGATTTGACATGCGACGTTTATCCAGTGTATACGTTTTTAAAAGTGATAGTAAGAATCTGTTTAGAAAGGCGTTTACTCGCTAGGCACAGCTTTTACGGTATAATGGAAAATGTGCCTTTTGGCAAATTCATGTTGATAACTTTGGCACACATTGTTGATCAATATTTTACCGCAAGTAATCATGCAACTCTCTGTAGATCAACGCGGTATACTTAATGTCATCGCTTAAACACCACATAATTTGGGACTGATTTGGTAGTTGAATTTTCGTCACCCTCTGGGGCAAGGTTGTCTACGGGATCGCTTATTGTAATCCTTACTTTAATGTCAATGAATACTTTGGGACACGAGCACGAAGGAAAAACGTGACACATTTACAGCACTGGTTGGTTCATCAGAAACATTTTTAGAACATTGTCGATTTGGGGATAGCATTAAAATGACTCTCATTAACAATAGTTATAAAGAGATAAACAACAGTTATAAAGAGAAACAATAATTATAAAAAGATTAGCGGCAGAGTCTGTCAGTTTATTTTTGGTCCATGTGTAGACATTACCTTTCTCTATTGAACCTGATCAATCGTGGGCGTTGCTAATCACGTGATACTTAATTATAATTTAAGCAGACCCAAAGTAAAAGGTAAGAACATTGACCCACTACTTAAAGCCACAGGCGAGCATTGTAGAGCTTCAATTTAAAAAATTGTCAAACTGCGATATGTGAATT
>JZLH01S0245649.1:17143-35547 GCA_001188425.1 Eucidaris tribuloides
CAATACCACCTTAATGGACAAAGGAATAATGGGGTGGAGGAGTGGCCGTCAAAATTGGTGGGAGAGACCAAAGGCAGGGGATTAGACAATTTGGACAAACACACAGATGCACCACGCGAGGACGTACAATTATCTAAGCGGCTACAGGTAGTCGCGCGATTCCATAAGAAAATGAATACACATTGTAAAAGGCATCAACTTGAAATAGGTCTAAGAAGCTTGGAAATATAGCGTTATAGTTTATATTTTTCATCATGCGCGAGCACATCTTCAATTACGTCTAGCGACATGTCAAATCAAGGGCATACACATCCACAGACATTAAACATTGTATGAGTACACAATTTTGAAATAAATGCCCAGAGTAAGGTTTTTGAAAGCAATTATTTCAAGTTAATTTAATGTAAGATAAACTGAATAACTGTTCGATAATGGGAAAATACAGAATTTGCCAATTCCTTTCTGGGTTGAAGGAAGATTAAATAAAAAACGATCAAACAATTTGAAAAAGTTTACATTAAAATTTTTAAGTTTAATCATTGTTGTAAATGATTGAGCAATTTATAGAGGTAATTTCTGTCAATTGGCTTGGCTATGATTCAGACAAGCATCAAGGTTAGAATCCTATTCGGCAATGCGAAGGAATCTTGAAGTGGGAAGTATTCTGGAACAGTTCCTGGAAATATTCGCCACCTGGAAAATTATTCTTGAGCGTTGTACTGTATAGAATATTGTGTAAGTTCACCGCTGTATTAAACATGATGATTTATTATAACATACATGTATCCTGCGCAACCTCCCGAATGAAAATCAATCTTAGCTGATACCAGATAAAAACAATCTTATTCCTAATGCAATTGAACAGGAAAAATCTTACTCTGTCAAAATCACATGCTGAGACTGCAGCATTTCTCAAGAAAATCTTTTGTTGTATCAGAAAATTTATTGCTTGTGGATTTGGATGATGTAAAATCTTTACATAAATCTGATAAAAACTGTTTATAACTGGTTGCCAAGGTAATGCGTATAAAGTTTTATGTTCATTTGGTAGGCTGTACCGGTCAGATATCAACATTCGTGACAACATTTTTGAAAGTGGAAATTCCACAATAGCTTGAATCCTGCCTTAAAGCAGACATATTTTGTGGGGACCCCGTCGTGTCTCAGGCTGAACATTAGCATTTTTGAGATAACCAAGGTAACGGGCGTCACCGTGCGTGCAACGATATAGCTTCTGGACAGCTGAGAGTTTGTTGTGCCGTTCGAAAGGATCAGAGTTTAAGTCGCACTATACTCTCAACAAGTAGCTTGATGAAATCAATTTGAAATTTATTCATCGCACGTACGTGTGACCCGATCACGGTGGGTTATAACGGCATTGCTTTTCTAAGCTGCTACCTGTTTAGAATATGACTCCCCGCAATTAAGCCTGATGGCGTAGACCGTGATGAAATTTACATTCCCCTCTCGTCAAGCGCAACTAACTCGAGGTTATAAACTGGACGTCCACACACGACTTGGGCGATAATTCGCACGATCTGGCGCTGAAACTCTCCCGGACATTCTAACCGGCATTTGCAACGCCAAATTCACGAACCTTAAAGGCCGCACTGTCTTGAGGGAAATGGAGCAACTTGCTCTTTTGACTTAAATTATAAAAAAGGGGATAACATAGTAAATGATACCCATAGTGCTAACAGAATACAGCATCTTGGTGTGGTGAAATAAAACATATGGGCTAATTCATAAAAACAATCAGCTTTTTGTAGCGTCGCGACCCCTGACCATTTTTTTCTACGGACGATTCTTTAATGCTTCACTTTCACAAAGCTTGCTTAAAGCGATGATAATTTAAGAGCACTATATACTCTTTAAGAAACAAAGAAATCAAGAAGAAATTCATTTCCTGGACAGGTCCCACATATAGGGGGTCGAGAGTAGCAATATTTTTTATTGGAATTGCCATATGTATTTTCCTCATGCAGTATGAAAGCACTATGACATAATGTAAGGCACAGTCGCATATTCGGCAAATATTTTCCTGTATTTTAAGTCTAGTATCCACATCCTCCTCAGCGATTGAAGTTGACCCTGTGACAGTAGAGTAAAGCCTTAAAGGTAGGGAATTCTTACATGTCTATTTTGCAGCCCTCCACCATACACCACATGCTAAAAGATTAATTCATCGTCGCTGAGTTGAGTATTATATTAGGGACTTGGCGTATGAAATCTGAAGATGGCACACAAAACTACACCCATACATATCATCGCGCACAACAACAAACTCAAAGCAACAAAACACACAACAGTAGGCTCAGTATCAAGCTATCATCTAGGCACACTCAGCACACACAACATTTACATGTTATTGCACACACGAGTTTCAACACACTACACGGCTGTGCAATAGATTCCGAGGCATGTCACAAACGCTCATTACTAGGGGTTATCTATATGGGACTGAAATATATGATTTACCTCTTCTTTTCAGTCAATGAGGACAAGTTGAAGTTCAGCCGGTGCATTATTTTTGGATTGTTGGAAAATAGATAGTTCAGGAGCACAAATATAAAGAGATCGCAGAGAGAGTACATAACTATCACATGTGAGAATGTTATCATGAACTATTATGAGGTGCTATTAAGCACTTAGGCTTTCAGTGGCCAAAATTCTGAGTGGAAAAGTCATGTCGGACTCTTGTTATATAATCTGGTTAGCATAATCAAAGCAACAACATACAAATATTAATACAAATAGGATATCTGTGAGTAAAAACTGTGAAACGATTGAGAGTAGGATTTGGTATGTGTTCTAAACTAATTTATCATGAATTAATAAGAAGAAACAAATATATCACACAGGGAAATAACAGCTAACGGGCTACTACTCATGAAGTCTATTTTCATTAGGTGTGAAATCCCCAAGTACCTAAAAACCTGCTGTGTTACATATGCGTCACTTTCATGTCACGTTTCTCAGAGAATTCAAACCTGAGGTTTGTCGCATAATTAAGCCATGCAATTCTTTTCGCATGGTGTAAACATAGCATTGGGTATGTGGGAGGTAGTGTCACTTGCAAATGTGAAGATTTAGCAAACTATAAGAGCGAGGCCACCTGGCCCTTTAAAGAACTGTTAATGAGGGCATGCCAACATAGAAATCATCTAGAATTGGGCCTACATCTTAGATAAGGGAAAGTCCTATGTTTTGGAGATGTTGAATAATAGATACTGGGATGATAGATGACAGCCGTGAACCAATGACACTTAGATAATTGTACAACATTGGATGTAATATGTTGTGATGTAGCACGGAGCGTCAATTCGAGTGGTGGACACCTCAGATATAAGGAGCCGTGCCTAGTGAGAGTTACTCGAGAGCATATTCAGCGACAAACCTTTAAGAAGAAGTAAAGTCCTATGAAGCTGACGCCTGGTGACTATGATATAACGTTAAGAACTTAGAGCTAGCTGTGTGTGAGAAGAAAGGAATAAATCTAGTGTCAGACGTCGCATAAGAATCATACGGAGTACTCCTGTGGTCCAAAAGAAGTTCCTCATAATATCCAAAAAGAGCCTTTTTCACCGCCGCAGTAACCGTTTATCTAGACTAAATGCCCTGGAAAATATCAAATTCAGTCACTACCATAAACTAACCATATAAGCTCGAGCTACATGAGGAGGTAATATGATTTGATCATACACAACTAATAAATATTACGATGGGAGATACTGTAAATATTTGGGCTTATCACTGACGAATTAAAATTAAAAATCGAACTAACTGTGTCGCATTAAGATGATTTATGTAGGCCACTTCTGTAGGTTATTGGTGTTACTTAGCTAAGCTCCTCAGAATTATGAATTAGAGATATAATTCTCACACATCAGCTTGGTAGGAAATTTGGACATCACTTACTTATAAGACAATCGATAATAGCCGGAGAAGGGAGCACATGAGGTAATAGTTAGGTGAGTAACGGGGAAGTAAGATGCATGAAATACAGTAATATCAATTATGTCAGGAGCGCGTGCAATGAATGTATTCGTGCTGCCAGTCAAGATCACTGCACTGTGTTAAGTATGGATATAGGCAAGGAACACGAAATTGAGTATAGAAAGAAAGATCAATTTGCAATTATTTTTTTCAACGTTATATTTTAAAAGGCTCTTCATGAGCATTAGTGAATACAATTCCCACTTTACACATACACACATATGGCTCACATTTATCGGATAAACTGGATATCCCTTTGAACATGTTAAAAGTATATGATCAAATTCTGGAGTAGTACGCCCTGTTAACTTATTTGATGCAGCTCGAGATAGTGGTGACATGTCCAGAAAGGATATTGGAGTTTGAGCTTTTTTAGTACGTGTGCGTCGTGCGAAATTTATATTATACATCATTTTCAGTTTATATCTTTATGATTTGTTGTTAGAGTTTGGGTGGGGATTCACAGGGGTCTTTTGGCTCCCGGGGGCCCCAGGGGCAGGGCTAAAGGGCCAAAAGTAGGTATTCTTCCTCTAGACAATAGTTTAGTTAAGCCACTTTGTGATTGATACCATATATATTGTGATGAGATGTTCCTGTATGACAATGCCAGGAGTGGCCCCGATTTATGCCCCCAAGGGCAAAAGTTTGGGGGTAGGGAGCCCTATAGGAGTAAATATTAACACATCACTGGATTTAAACCAAAGCTTGGTGGGAAATGATCCTACAGCGTGGAGGGGCGAAAGAGGGTCTTTCGTGAATGGTACAACAGCTCAGAGCCCCCCCCGCCACCGGGGCCCAGGGGCAGGGCCCAATAAGGGCCCAACACTAAGGTAACTTTCTGAACCACCATAAGCCCATTTGTAACCAAACTTGGGTGTAGATGCGTAACAGGGACCTCAATGTTATTTGGGGTCAAAGGTCACCATATGTAGGTCAAAGCTCAAAATGAAGTCAAGTTCTTCTTTCGGTTGGATATTGGCCTTCTTCTTCTAGATCCAGAAATAGTTTAGTTAAGCCCACTTTAGTGTGTAGATACCACGCTCTTATGTGCATGAATAATGTTCCTCATGACAATGCCCAGGGTGGCCTCCGTTTGGTCCCCAAAGGGGGGCAAAAAGTTTGGGGTTAGGGTCCCTAATAGGAATTTAATTCACATTCGACGATCAATGTATTTAGACGGCGAACGTGTGCGGGAAATGATCCTCAGAGTGGAGGAAAAGAGGGTTATGAATGTACAACCACCACCCCCGCCCACCCCCGGCGTCCCCAGGGGGCAGGCGCCCAAACTAGGTAACTTTCTAACCACGAAAGCCGCATTCAGTAACCAAACTTGGCGGTGGTAGATGCTAAGCAGGACCTCAAATGTTATTTTGGGGGACAAGGTCACATAAGTAGGTCAAAGGTCAAGATGTTAAGATACTAGATCGTTCCTTGTTTTTATAAAACTGGATGTTAGTAATTTAATTTAACTTGGCAAAATCGCTATATGGCAAGGGGATGCAAAAAGTTTTTTCGACTGCGTTGCATTTGCTACGGTTGGTGCCCTAGATGATCAGGCTCCGAGGGCCAAAACTATAGGTAAACTGATGTTTTTCTTATGGGTACCATAAACGAGTTTTGCGAGACCTCAGGTGAGTGGTCGTGCCCCCGGGGCTCTTGTTTTTGATTTTGGCGATCTTGATACGACTTTTTCACTGTATGCGCGTATAATCGCCCGACGCGTAAGAAATAACGCTTTTTTACACATTTTTTTCAACATGCACATGGTATAGCAACTTGTAATGCAGAGGGGTGCCCCCCCCCCCCACTTCTATGGTTTAGTTGATTCATTGTTTAGTGAAGATGTACCTTGATGTTTGAAGTGTAATAAACGTGGTCCCAATCCTATTGTCTTCCCAGCATGGGGAATCAGTTGTAAACCTTAGAATGACAGCTATGAATAGAAATGTTAACAGACAAGGAATATAATTTTATTAGCGTAACACTGACTCGAATTGGTTTCAGTTGTGGCAGTTCTCCACCACCCCACCAACCCCCTACCAAACCCTAACCCAAACCCCCACCATCCAATCCCACCGACCTCCTTACACACATGTAACCGCAGACATTCACGGAGACATCCATAAAATTTTTACAGATGGGGCATATATATTATAGGCTTGCACTGAACATGTACTGTTTCTTGTGCAAGTTCTACCACCCCGGACCACCCCTACCATGACAACCCCTACCCAAAACCCCCACCCACCCCACCCCTCCTTAACACCAAGGTACCGATTCAAGACATTCACAGACATCCAGTAAAAATGTGTACAGATGAGGGCATATAATTTATTAGCTCACACTGACATGTACTGGTTTCTTGTGCAGTTCTCCAACACCCTCCAACCCCCTACACCCCCTTCCAAACCCGCCACCCCACCCACACCCCCGCCCACCCTCTGTACAACCAAGGTACCATCAGACATTCAGCAGGAACCCATCCAGTAAAAAGTGTTTACAGACGAGGGCATATAATTTATAGCTTAACTGACATGTACTGGTTTCTTGTGGCAGTTCTCCACCACACCCAACCCCTACCAACCCCTAATCCCAAACCCACCTCACATCGCCCACCCCTCCTTACACCATAGAGTACCATCTAGACATTCACAGACATTCAGCTAAAAATGTTACAGATGAGGGGCATATAATTTATAGCTCACACTGACTATGTACTGGTTTTCCTTGTGGCAGTTCTCCACACCCCCAACCCTACCAAACCCCTTCCAAACCCCACCCCATCCCCCACCCCCACCCCCACGCCCTCCTTACACAAGGTCCATCAGACATTCACAGACATCCAGTAAAAATTGTTTACAGAGCGAGGCATATAATTTATAGCTTAACTGACATGTACTGGTTCTTGTGCAGTTCTCTCCCTCCCTTTAACTCACCCCAAACACTACCCCAACCTCCCACCGCCTCCTTACACCAAGGTCATCAGACATTGGTAGACATCCTGGTGATAACAAGGTCAATGGCAGTCCGTCACTTACTTGTACGTCACTCAGAGGGCATGAAATTTATCATCATGAAATGGATGACAAAGAATCAAAAATAGACTTGAATTACACTAAATAGAAGGGCTATATAACAACTCGGGAAGAGACACCGTTTTACAAATTGTCGAGACTTTGCTATCTGACATATCTGACAGTGTATTGAATGGCAAACACATGTAAACATCCTAGAAACAACAACAGTTTGGATAGCTATGCTGTCCACATAGTTAACAATGTGGTGCCAGGTACAAATGCCCGTAAAAGCCACTGTTTCCAAGTTTAAAAAATCCTGAGCTGGCAAATGATTCCCATGCTACCAGTGTCTCTGACATGGCTAAAAATGAAGCCCTGAAAAAATTGCATTGATGTTTAAAGTATTTGGCATTGGTTTTTGACCTGTTGTTCAGAATTTCCTTGTGGTTGCTGTTGTTTCATTGTATAGTGGTTGTAACTTTTGTGTTAGGTGTTTTTTTATTGGTTTGTAGATTGTCGACTTTTTTCGTGACATATCCACATGTTATATAGTGTCTTTAAAGGGAACATGCAACTACTTGTAAGTAATCCCAATTTAGGACAAATGAACCATTACATAAATTATCAAAAAATACTGTAAGTGAATGAGAATTTGTCATTGTAGCTTTTCTAATGGATCAATTCTATTGGAGATATAAATTCCCAATTAGTTACTGGTTGTTTTCGTCGAGCAAGCAGTTCAAGACAAAGTCTTCTAGCCTGATATATCCGCATAGCCAAATTAGGCCCCTAATGCTTCAACATCATTTGGGAGGATGTTTTATTGAACTTTTTCTAATCCAATCGTCTCTGGCCTTTAAGTTTTACGGCCTGAGACAGATGCTTTGTGTCATGTTGTTCATGGCGTCATGCAGAGATTGAAATTTAACGGAGCGTATTGATATTTATTCTTGATTATCGAATGGGTTCATTGTTTTTGCCCTGGTACATTATTAAAAATCTAAAGCCATAAAACTTTGTTCGGGATAAGTTACGGTTGTTGAGACCCGACTTAATTTCAACTATGTGAGGAATGAAGTGTACTGTGATGCATATATAAAATGTGTGTTGGAGGATTGTGGTCGTAGATGATATTTTTTATTTTTCAAGTCTGTTTGATGATGCTAGTATGTAGATAATACCAATCGTTTTTTTACCTTTTAAAAACACTGTATGATTGCTATTATTTAAGACATCATTTTACAAACATACTTACAGACATTGATACGCATGTACATGTACAGTAAGGCCATGCCTGAGATTATTTCAATTGAAGCATTAACAATACTTTAATTTATATATAGGCCTGGACCTGTTAGGAAATAATATGGGTGATGTTATTCCGGTTAGTGATGTATTATTTTCTTTCAGATTTATATTAATCTAGTTCATATGTGTATATTTGTCATTGATTGTTACATTATCTGGTTACAGGAATTAGGTGTTTTGGCCAAACCACAGATTTATTTATCTCCCGGATTTTGGTTGTACGCCCATTGTTGGACAATTACTAGAAGAAGTCTTCAATATGAAAAATTTGGGGAGGAGATGGGGTTGATTGGGGTGGGGGTGGGTAGGGGTGGGGTGTCACTTTCATTTTTTAATAAGTCTTACTTGATTATTAGAACATGGTTGCTAGCTCTCTAATACCGGTATTTCTAAACGCCCCGACCACCCAACGGAAAAAAAATGCTCTCTGTTAGTAACAACGTACATTAACCAGAACTTTAGGTGTTTCAACCCCAACTGGATCTACCCTTATTTGGTTTCAAAAATGTGTTCTGGTTTTCTCTATTTCGCACTTCCCTGTTTAGTTCCTAGACTGCCCGTGACCAAAAAAGAAAGAATAATACCCTTCCAGTCAAAGGATTAAAAGTGACATCCACCCCCCCCCCCAAGCGCCCAATACATCAAGTCCAATTGTAAGTTATGTTTAACCCCCATATTTGGTTTTTACTAGTCAGAGCGTATGATGGCTTTTCTGGATTCTCTTAACTACAAGGATTTTGAAGTACTGAAATCAGACTAGGCTCTTGCAGACTTTTTGAAATTACATGTAGGCCTACATACATGTTCACAATCCTATTATTTTCCTTCGATTGATCAATAATTTATTATTTTCTTTATCATTTTATTTTTTGTTTTTCTGTCATTGATTGATTGGATAAGCTATATCCGTTGGGTTTTTGGTTGATGGCCAGACCTGAGTATTGTTAGTTCCTATGTTTTTTTTGTTTGTTTTTTTCCTGACCTTGGATTTTTTTTTCAGAACTAGCCGTGCATGGGTTGCGAGGTATTGTAAGGCCATAGACATTTCGGTCGATCGAGACCATTTAGCTTAATCACTTGATAAAACAATATGGCATAGGTTATTCGCAAAACAACTTAAAAAGTCAACATGACCATGAGCAAAAAAAAAAAAAAAAACAGTGTTGCAAATGAATAATGTGACTTTTAAATGGGTAGGAGAACCGCATACCAAATATGGCACACCATATGCATGTACATACGTATGTGAACCAGTATGGGGCTTGTATATTCCATGAAAGGGATTGAAAACAGCTTTTATTATGATGGACAAGTATTGTCTCAATCCAATCCAAGAGAAGAGAAGAATCAAAAAGAGAGAGAAAAGCGGTGCAGAGGAGAATGGAGCAGACAGTATCAAAGAATTCATAACATAGGGCCTACAACTGTGTTTTGAGTACTACAGCCAGCACATGAAAATTATTTTATTCAAAAGAAAAATATGAATACCGTGTTACAGGAAATTTTCATTCTTAAAGACCTATATAACGCTGTGGAAGCAGACCAGGCAAAAAATTGTCCCGAGATTTGCTTTCTGACATATGTGACAGTGTTTGGATGGAGAAATAAACCACCTCAGAACACAAAAACTTTAAGCAGTTAAAGATTTTCATTTGAATTTTGCACGGTCAAAAAAAACATCCTATAGGAATGGAAATCAGCTGGAAATCATAACCCAAATGTGGAATTCAATGATAAATAAACCCTCGTCATAAGATGAGACTGGGGTAAAATAAGGAGTTTTTGGGTGGAAAATCTGGACGGTTAATACTTGCATCCTTTTTCAATTGCTCAGGGAGCAATTTAAAAAAATCTGCGACGTCAAACGTGGAGCGGTCGTTTCCATTGTCGCGTAGCCATTACGCATGGTCTCGGCAGGGGTTTGCCTTTAGAGCCAATCACTGTGCGCATCCGTGGTCCGTTGCGACGGTACACTTATAACCGCGATTCACAGTTTGGTTCCCAAAGAACAACATTCTGGTAAACATGTTGTTATTAGTTTTGCTCATAAAACAACAAATTCAATGAACGTAATGGATCTCAGACTACATCAACAACACCATTTGTAAGTACTATAGCTCAACCTTTGGTATTGATAATGAAGGAAGTAAATGGAACTTGCACATCCTCTGACACAATCTTTAAGTCTGTCACTAGTAAAATACATGTGTGTATCAGGATAAAAATCGCACACTGAATTAATTCTCAGAGTCTGATATGAAAATCTGCTACAACAGCAGTACTATGGAGAAAAACGGGAACCGGTACATCAATAATTTTCACATTTCAAAGCACTTTATGATTGTTTTGTAACTGCAATTTTTTCAGGGCTTCCATTGTTAGACTTATCAGAGACATCTGCTTCATAGGGAATCATGTGGCACGAGCAGTTTGTTTAACTGGAATCATTGTTTGTGATAATGCTTTTCATTTGTATGAGGCACTAAGCAAACTATCTCTCTGCTCATTATTTCCAATTGAACATTCATTAACTGTGAGGTTTTTGCATATGTATGATGTAGGCCTATGTTGTTGTGAAGAAACAAATACATGTACCAGACGGAAAATTTTTGGAATAGTCTTATTTTTTTTTTTTATTTCTTGAGGGGGAGAGGGGGTGGAGCTTGTGGTCTGTGCACATACAACTAGTGACAGCGTTGCTAGCTTGAAAGATGACCTGAGGGACCTTTGGCGTTAACCCCCATGTCCCCAGACTCCACTTATTTTAATTCGCCATCACAGTTTGCTCACATAGTAACATAACGCGTTAATTTGTGATCGCTAGTTGAGTGTCAGCTAGCTTTTTTGGTGATTACCAATGTACAAGTCCTGCTCTGTCGACAACATATCTGGCTTGTGGTTAGCAAAATATGATGTTTATCCTGCGAGCCAGTTTGTGCCTCTCCGAGAGCAAAGCAGGGATGCAAAGACACAGAAATAGCAGAGCTGAAAGAATCTGATTGAGACGGACAGACCGGATGGTGAAGCATGATGGGACATCTTGGAAGGTCAACGACTTCAACCATATGTAGTTCCATGTTCTTGGATCAATCCGCTTCCAACGATCATTGTGAAGATTTTACGTGTATTGGAGGCAGATCCAAAATGAGCATAATTACATTCCTGAGATAATGGCCTTGATATGACTAATTCCTTTCGTGTGTGAACATTTGAATGGTCCCAGATAAGGTTCAGTCTATGTGATACAAACATTAGTTGCATATGCCATATATTTTTTGCATAACACGGTACATGAAAATTCACCAATGCGTGCAAAACATAAGAATTTGTGGAGAGGTTTATTTTTCAATTCTATTGTACGATTTATCAGGTAGTGAAATAAAATGTGTGTGTTTGGTTAAGGACACAAATTCGTGGAAAAAAAACACTCACACACTGACGCGAAATATATTTGATTTCAGTGTAATATGCTTTCCTCCTAGACCCTAGACGCCAAGGATATCTCCTTCTACGTCAATCCAACTTGGTTTTTGACTCGGTGCAAAATAAAGGAGAAAACTGCTTCCAACAGTATTCATGTTTTATCAGATTTCTTCACATTACTTTTACGTTCCAGTGGGAATTTAAACCTTTGAAGTGTATGTGTGATTATTTGTGGCAAATATCTGCGACTTTCGTGATTAAGAGTTAAAAGAATGTCAGTATAACAAATTTCCGGTATAACCCGATATTGCTGAAAAAATTATCGTTTAAACACATGCACAATCGGCAAACTTCGGCGTAAATATTTCACAGAAATAACTCTTATTGGAGGCAATTTAATGTGGAAGGAAAAGAATAAATGTACATGGACTTGCATGAGAATGTTGAAATTTTTGAAAAAATGATCGGAGAAAACAGAAATATCGGAAAAAGTCGATATACAGCGAATAATTTTTTCAATGTTATACCGGCAATGACCAACAATTTATCATTAAAAAATTGGTATCATAGACAGGGCCTTTTAAGAGTTAAATTCTTTATATGTAGTACCATGTACACGTAATGTGCTCTATTTGCAGCAAGAAGTTTCCTTTAACATTTTTCACCCCGTCCTGTGACTGTTTAGTATCTTCCTGTTGTGTTCTACTTGAATTCAGTACCCTTTTTATTAACCCAAGACGTACTTTACAGGATGCATGTGAACCTGCCTCGGCCAATCAGCTGGCTAGAATGTTCACTGTGACTCTGATAAGAGTTGTTTACTGAACGCTATACCCATAATTGGTCTATAGTAGGTGTTTACACCTGTGCTCATGTCGACAAATATCTCCAGATTTGAGTCAAAGTTATTCTGGAATATGTGTATTCTGGTGATGGTTTATGTTGGACCTTAAAAGTGAAATAATTCAAATTTGTTCAAGCCAATTGGTCGCAACAACTTAAAGGGGCAGTGATTTGATGGGAGATGAGCAGTGCATTAGAAAATGAATGATTGAGACATATACCAATATAACAGGCTGGAAGGATTTGTCTTTGAATTGGTTTCATCAACTGAGTTGTATATCATTTCAATTTGTAGTCATAAATCAGAAAGTTTATTTAATGGACACAGTTGTTGATTAATTAAATTTATGGTATACTACTCCTGTAGGTAAAATAATTTTATGAGTGAGCTTATATGGTTTATGTTTATGGAGTGCTGGAATTTGATATTTCCAAGGCATTAGTCTTGAAGACTTCTCACGTTTTTGTCAATGGAACTTCCTTTTTTACGGTCTTATGATTTATTCAGAGACTTGAAAATATTGTTCTTTCAACCTTGTTTCCCGTTTGATGTCAGCCCAGGGTAACAGTACTTTCTCTTTAAAGGTGTGAAATGGTCCCATTAGGTCATGTTCACGTGAGCCTCCCTTCTCTTACTTTCATAACCAGATTAAACTCCAACTTTCCTGACGTAGAAAGGCCGCAATCTCAGTATTTTACTCCCAACTTTAAGCCAGGTGCTCTTTGCATGTCTAAAATCTTACATTGTGGCAAATACCAGTGTTCTATAAGCGAAATGCTTATTTAAGACCTTTATCAAAGTGAAAGACTAGAAACACAGTTTAGTGGAATTATATACTTGGTAGATAAGCGTTAGAGTTTGATTTGATTATTTGTCACTAGTGACAACAATTCTACCTAATTCATTACTATCTTTTTATTATTTTTGCCTCAGTGCGATTAGTGCCACTGAAAGCTAAGTGGTAATATATCATTGTTGTACATGTACATGTAGCTTGAATCCTTTTGTGGCCTGACACATGCCCACCACAGAAAGAGGTCAACCGTCTGGTATTACATTATTAGTAAGTAGCTCACATGGACCTTGAAGTGAGATTTGAAAAACTGTGTGCCTAGAACTTAATACACCTACTGGTGTTTTGCTATTTTTCCAAATCTAGGTGAATATTTGAGTCTTCAGATTTCATACGCAAGTCCCCCTAATAACATCCTACGACCATGAAAAATGTGTTTGGCAGTGTTATGGAGGGCTGGGAGCAAATAGATGTAAGAGTCCACTAACTTTAAAAGGCCTACTCTACTTTCAACGGGCAACTCAATCGCTGAGCGGGATGGTGAATAGACGTTAATAATACAGGAAATATTTGGCGAATATGGCGACTGTTGCGCTAGCATTAGATGTCATTAGTCCTTTCATAACGGGCATGAGGAAAACATTATGGGCAATTCCATAAAATATGTACTCTCGACCCCCTAATATGTGGACCTTCCAGAAATGAATTTCTTGTGATTTTCTTGTTAAAGAGTTATAGTGGCTCTTAATTTAATCATGGCTTAAGTCAGTTTGTGAAAGTGAAGGCATTATAAAGAATGGAGGAAAAATGGGTCGGACGTACAAAAGGTTGATTGTTTATGGAAATTGGCCCATATGTTTTATTCACCACACCAAGATGCTTTTCTGTTAAGCCAGCTATGGTACATTACATGTTCAGTGCCCTTTTTTATAATTTAAGTCAAAAGAGGAAGTTGTCCCATTCCTGTCAAACAGTGGGCCCTTTAAGTTGTGAATTTGGCGGTTGAAATGCGGGGTGTGCGTAGAGTTTTAGGTGTGACGTCAGTGTTATAACTCGTAGTTGCGTGAAGAGGGGAATGTAAATTCACAGCTACGCAATTCAGGCTTATTGGGAGTATCTCTCTAACAGGTGCGCTTGAAAAGAGGAGTGGAGATATAAACGGTCGGGTACCGTTACGTGCCCGAATGAAAATCAAATTGATTTCATAAGTCTTGTTGAGTGATAGTGCGCAGCTTAAACATGACCTTCGAACGCACCAACAAACTCGTGTCCAGAAGCTATGATCGTTGCCGAGGTGAACGGTTTACCTGTATCTCAAAATGCTAATGTCTTCCAGGAGAACGAGGGTCCCCAAAAATATGTCTGCTTTTGGCTATGATTCAGCTTTTGGGAATTTCCATTTTCAAAAAAATGTTGTCAAATGTTGTTTAGACCTACAGCACCCAAGACAAAACTTATAGCATACCTGCAACCAGTATAAAAGTTTTATCAGATATATGATAAGATTTAATCCATCCAAGATCCCAGAAAATTTTCTGATACAAAAAAAGATTTTTTGGATGTGCAGTCTCAGATGTGATTTTTGACAGATAAGATTTTTTCCATTCATTTGCAATTAGGAATAAGATTGTTTTTAATCTGTTCAGTAAGATTGATTTCTTCATGTGGAGTTTGGCAGGTTAACATGTATTTATAAATAAATCCATCAATGTTAAATAGGGAACTTACACAATATTATAATCAGTACGCTGCTCAAGAATACATTTTAACAGTGGGAATTATTCCAGAAATGTTCCAGAATACTCCACTAAAAGATTCCTTCGGCATTTGCCGAATATGAGTTCTATCACCTTATGCCTTGTCTGAACATGCGCGAAGCCAATGACAGAAGAATTTACCTCTATAAATTGTTCCAATCATGACAAATAATTAACAGTTAAATTTTAAGTAAACTTCTTCAAATTGGTTGATGTTTTTTATATCTAATCTTCTTCAAGCCGCAGAAAGGAAATGGCAAATTCTGATATTTTCCCATTATCGAACAGTATTCGCAGTTTATCTACATTAAATTAACTTTGAAATATAGCTTCAAACCTACTCTGCATTTATTTCAAAATGTACTCAATACAATGTTATGTCTGTGATGCATCCCTATTGCAAGCCAAATGAAAGTCCTGCAAGTGAAAAAAATATAAGCTAATAAGCTATTATTCAAGTTCGTTAAGACCTATTTCAAGTGGATGCCTTTTGCCATTTTTATATCAATTTTCTTACTGACGCGACTACCTGTAGGCTTAGTAATTGTACGCCCGCGGTGGTGCATTTTGTTTTGTCCAAATTGGTCTAATCTCACCTCCTTTGGTCTCTCCCACCAATTTGCGGTCCCCATTATTCTTAGATCTGGGGGGACGGAGCGTATTCAATGACTAAATCCCGTCTTAGCATCTCTCTGCTTCATCAAAGTCCTTCACCAGTGATGCAGAGAAGATGGTCCATTGTGGGTTGGTAGAGGAAAAAAGAAAATAGATCTGTTTGCTCATTTAGCCAGAGCTGCTAAGTGCTGTGACGAAGCATATTCCGATGATGTTGGATAAAAAAGCGGGTTTTGCATTTTTTAAGGGCGGATTTCATTTGATTTTTAAGGGGGATTTCATTTGGCAAAATGAAATGCCTCTATAACTCTTAATAGAACAAGTTGATGTACCATATGCTTACGTTATTAAAATATTGTTGTATAATGAAGGACAGAAGAGAGGGCTGACAAGGAGAGGGGGCAAAAACCCCTTTGGTATCCCCCTTTTCCTGTCCACTGATCACAAACTGTTGATGTGAATTTCATTGATTGGTGTAGAGATGAATGGCTTAGTTTGACATCTCAATATTCAGGTTAGGAAATAATGTGACTGGCTCTCATGAGACAAAAACATTGATTCTATAAACCTACATTACATATACGTGTACATGTATGTGGTGACTTCTTGTAACAATTGTAGTCATTTTTGTACAGTATTATTCTTTGAAATAAAACTTAAAGTGACTGGCTAACATTTACCACAGTAAAAAAACAAAATCTGAGCTACATGATTCCCCATGTTACCAGTGTCTTTGATAAGGTCTAAAAACCAAGCTGTGAAAAAATTGTATTTCAAAATGATTATTTAGTGCTTTAAAAAAGCGAAAATCAAAAGTTAACCGGATTCACTTGCCCATTTCCTCCCACAGACTTACTGTGTGTAGATCTAGGCTATTTTTTTACTCGCCCCGAGTGTTAATTGTTTATTCATTCATATCTTGCCAGTGGCAGCATAAATTTCCAAACTTTTGCATTCTAGGGTGTTTATTTGTCCATCAAAACACTACTATATAACTCAGATATCAAAGTTTGACAATTTTTAAAATTGAAGCTCCACAATTTTAGCCTATCACTTTAAAAGTCATTCATTCATTCATTCACTCATTTCTCTTTTCCAACTTATCTGTTTACAGAATCATGTAAATGTAAAGGGGGGCAAAGCCCCTTTGGTACCCCCCCCCCTTCTCCTGTACACTGATCACAAACTATTGATGTGAATTTCAATGGCGGAGTTTGACAATCCAAGTCTGAGGCTAGGAAATAATGTCACTAACTCTCAAGGGACCAAAGCATTCATTTATGAGAACCTACATGTAATTGGACGGTGACTTGTAAGAATTGTAGTCACATTCATACAGTACTCGTCTTATTCTTTGGAATAAAACTCAATATTTATTTATTCTTTCATTCATTCATTTTTCTTTTCCAAATAACTTGTTTACAAACTCATATACATGTAGGTACTTGTAATATACTTGCCCAACAAATATATTAATTGCGTTAATTACATTAAGGTTGTGTCTTACACAATACATAAATCATTCAATTATCAACTGAATATTTTAATTTCCAATTTTTTTTCTTCTTTTTGTTTCTTCCCTTGCTTTTCTGCTGTGTTTCCATACATCACATCTCGTATACACTAATAGGTAAGTGCTTACACATTTCTAGAAATCATGCTTGAATTTGTTTGCTGTGGTGATTATGTGTATGTGTGCATGTACAGGGGGGAGTATGTACATGTACATTTGTCTTTGAATGCTGTAAATATGCTAGAAATTTTGTGGTTGTGTGAATTTTGTGACTCTACAGGGTACTGTTTGCTATCCAAGGTTGATGATTTTGCACAAATAATAAATACCATGTGAACAATGATAGAGATTTACCAGTTAAACTGCTAATCCCCTTCCTCACAATACCCTCCTTGCAAATCTAGCAGGTTTTTCACACCTATGAACAAGAGAAATGCCCTTTTGTTTGGGTTGGGGGGGGGGGCAAACTTCAAATGTAATCTCAAACTCACCTAAAGAAATGCGGCAAATAAAGTTGACAACTACCGAATATACGACCAAATATTCCTTTACAGAATTAAAACCAAACCAAACCAAATAAAAATCATTGAAATTTGAAAGTAACTCCTTGCAAAATCTATTTGTGTTTGACTACCTGGGCGGGGGAGTATAAATGCGGGTTAACCCCTCCCCCCCTTGGCTGGGAAGTTTGTTGGACCGATTTACAATTTTGCCAGGTAAAATAATAAAGACCCTTTTTAATGTTGATGTTTGTTTTTATTTTATTTCTTTGCTTTCTTTATTTATTATTTATTTATTTTATTCTTTTTTTTTCGTATTTATTTATATTTTTTTTTTTTATTTATTTATTTATTTATTTTTTTTTTGGGGGGGGGTATGCTCATCGTTACACAATCAGTATTCTGGTCAGGTACCTCTCCCCCCTCTCCCCCCCCCCCTCCCCCCCAAAAAAAAAGAAGCAGGTTCAAGTCAACACCCTAGGTCTGGTTTCCAAGATGTGTACATGTACATGTAGTATCATTTATATTGTTAGGAAAGCCTACTATCTCAATTCAGCTGCTTTGACTAAGACTGCGTGTCTTCTCTGAGAGATAGTGTAGCTCTGGAGGTGAGAAAAAGTTTGGAGAATTGGTGAATT
>JZLH01S0245660.1:11530-28329 GCA_001188425.1 Eucidaris tribuloides
AAAAGAATTCGCCCCTGAGGTAGCAAATAATAATAATGATGATGATGATGATGATGATGATGATGATGATGATGATGATTGTTATTAGTATTATTATTATTATCATCATCATCAAAGTACGTTGAATCAAAGTTCAATACTGCGATTGTAAAACAAGAGTATTGAAGAAGGGAAAAAAATGACCTTATTGGTAAATTTGTTTTCAGATACCAATAATTTGCAAATCATTTTTGACTGAATAAAAATTTCATTACAGAAATGCAACAATAAAGGATAATATGTTTATGTCTGATATACCAGTAAGAACTTCTGACATCTAGACTAGTTTATGATAAAAAATGTTACAATAAAAATAATATCCGCATTTCAGAGGCAATTGTCTGGAGAAGCTGCCTCAATCGTGAATTGATAAAGGCCTTTTAAAATAAACACGCGTTAACAATATAAACACATTCGGCCATATACGGACACAGGCACACAGAATTATGAATAAGACCAACCATTAATTTGATTACATGCCCCAATAAACTGAACATAATGCATATCGTCAAATCGATCAACCAGTTTTAGATGAAAAGAATCGGTGATAGTGCATGTAGACCAATATAATGGCAAGAATATCTATAATTTCGAGGCAAGGATGATTTGAAATGCAAATACAATTGTCAGAGCTTTCACTGCAAACTCTTACTCGCATTTGTAGATAATCATCGACATTAGACGATATTGGCAGCAGCAAAAAAATTGTAATTTTTAATAACACCATTCATCATTTTGCAAAACGATATTTCACTGAATTTATTGAAACCCAAAGCCTGACAGCAAATGCAAAATGTTTATTGAACATTCGCTTTCATCATTCAAAGGTAAAAAAATTAGTCGCTGTCAGTTTATCAATTTGTGATATATATCTATTTATCTACCTATCAATCAATCTATCTGTCTATCTTTCTATGTATGTATGTATGTATGTATGTATCTATCTATCTATCTATCTATCTATCTATCTATCTACGTACCTATCAACATATCTATCTATTTATCTATCTATCTTTCCATCCATCTATCTTTCTTTCTATTTATCTATCTATCTATCTATCTATCTTTCTATCTATCTATCTATCTATCTATTCATCCAAACATTTTTAGCCATCTAACTGTGTAAAATTCCCGACTTTACAAATACAGTGCCATTTATTTCGGTACAAAGCTTGAGGACTTACCCAATATACTCAAATGTCATTTTTCAAATGAGGTCCAATAGCAGAATTCTTATACGTACGTAGATACATAATACACCTGGAAACAAACATTGAAGCCTGTCAGAAACGAGCCTAAATTGAAGTATTACGTGACAATTTTATTTGCATGAAATGTAATCGATTTCGCATTATTCGATCCTCTCATGCAATTTTTTTTCAACACGGTTATTATACAGGGTGGCCCAGAAAGAATGCTACACTTGCAATCGTTAATTTCTTCAACATCATATACAAAATATCATTGGTGATTATCTCATGGGTTAAAAAATTCTTTTTCCAATAAAATGATACCATGATTATTGGATTTGATTAAGGTGTTTGAATGTTAGGGCTATTTTTCTAAAACAGTGTAATTTCCTAAATTTGCATTTTTTTCAACTCCAGCGATCATCAGAACACCGAAATATTCTCGCGTAACGACGTGCCACAGAATGAGCAAGCCGCAATGACAATGTAAGCCATACCTTGCCATTGTCTTCCGTATCAAAACGAGGCACTCTTGCGGTCTGTCTCCCCGATTATTCTATGGCACGCCGTAACGTGAGAATATGTTGGTGTTCCGAGGTTCGCTGGAGTTGAGAAAGAAACATATTTCGGAAATGACATTGCCCCAGAAAAATTGCCCTAGAATCCAAACGCCTCACTCAAACTCAATCCCCGTGGTATCATTTTGTCGGAAAAAGAATGTTCTAACAAACTGAATCAACAACTAATGGCATTTTGCTAATGATTTGAAGAAATTAACGATCGTAATGTGTCGCATTGTTTCTTGCCCACCCTGTATATACACCAGGTAATTTCGTCAACACAACCAACGGTTGCAGGCTCTCCAAAGTTAATATGCGGTACAGAAATCGATGAGGAGACCAACATGTAATTCAACTTGAACTGGTAGAAGTCAACTCACCGTCAACATTTTGTCAAAAACAGCAGAGCTAACAGCGTCTGCCAAGATCTGGAATCTGCGTGAGACCGGGTGTGTAAACAATTCTGATCCATATTTTTACAAAGGTTGTTTACTTAGACATGGTGTCTAAAATAAAATATTAGTATTTCAACTGGATTTTCAAAAATGAGAAGGTCCATGTATGTTATTTGATATTTGATAGTTTCCAAATATGTCCTTCGCCTGTACTTAAAAGGTAAGGGACAAGTTCTAGCACGACTTTTCTTTGTCAAATATCATTTGTCCATGTGTTATAAATGATCAAAATAAGTTCTAACAATGAATTTGTTTTGGTATTTTCTGTAAACAAGTTCTCATTATTTACATTTGTTAACTGATAATTTTCACATCAAAGTACACAAAATATCAAATATCAAAAAGAAGGTGGAGAAAGGAGCGGGCGAGGGGCAATTTTTTTGACGAACTTCATGTCCATGGCATATAGACGTATGGGACCTCTTCATTTGGGGGGGGGGGGCACAACATTTTTTGTCCGAATATATGATAAATGCTCGAATATTCATTTTTTTTAGATTTGTATTGTAAAGGGGGTGGCGTGAAAGGGAATGCCTGCAGGCTGCGTGCAGAATGTGTTGATAAAGTGACTGCGAGTGTACCCCTGATTTGCCTTTAAAAATGTGCATGAAAAGGTCAATCATATTGCAGAAAAATAAGTGATACTGATTAAAAAGTTTTTGAAATGACTGAATAATCCTAAACATAAACGTCATTGGGGGAGTGTGTGGAAGGGGGTGAGAAAATTTTGCATTTGCAAATGCCGTATTGCCTTTGAAAAATGTGCTTTAAAGATTAACGTTGCAGTAAAATGTATGAGGTGATCAGTGTTGTAGGACTCGAGTCCGAATTCAAGTCCCAAAATCCCAGACTCGGACTCAGACTCGGACTCGGAGAACAAGGACTCGCACTCGGACTCGGACTCGGAAACGTGGGACTTGGACTCGGGACCGAGTCCCAAGCAAGACTTAAATGGATTTTGCAAAAATGGGAACATTTTCCATGCTTTGATGCATTTTTCCACTTGTTTCCACATTATGTATCTTAAACCTGTCACGCATCTTCTGTCTTAGTCCTATATCTGATGATAAAGAGCATAGATCTATGATTCTGTATTCAGTGCAAGTCATATGTCTTTCAGGATAAGAGCACTAAAATGTGTGTGCCTCATTTTTGAAATGGTTTATTCCAGAAATAAAACTGTTTTGAACATATCTGAACTGAGTCTAGGACAGAACAATTGTTGTATCACTTAACCATAAATGGCGCTGTAACTATTTGCCAGAGAGAAACAATATACCAATACAAATGTTTTTAATGAATCATGCATTTCATCGTCATTTAGTCTTAACACGAATGGTAAGGAGAAGTAATTTATTACTATAATTCTAGATGACTAAGTGCACCTGACAACTCCCCCTGAAGACAACTCCCCCAGTGGACAGCTTCTCCTAAGGAAAACTCCACCGCCGGAGGACAACTCCCCGGGAACGACTCCCACTTGATACTGTAACTCCCCGGGAGGATAGCTCCCCCAAGAACTACTCCCCCAAGACTCCCACCTGATTGACCTGAAAACATTCCCCAGAGAACAGCTCCCCCCGCCCCCCCCCCCGAGAACAACTCCCTCCCCCGAGAGCAACTCTCCAAGGACACCCCCAGGACAACTCCTCCAAGGACAATTCCTCCAAAGAACAACTCCTAAGTACACGTCACACCTTACAACTCCCCCGGAAGACAACTACTCAGGGGACAACACCCAACTTATGTCAACCCGCCCAAAGGACAACTCCCCCGGGATGACTCCCACTTGACAACTCCTCCCGAAGAACAGCTCCTCATGGACAACTCCCTCAAAGGACAACTATTCCCAAGGACAACTCCCACCTGACAACACCCCCAGAAGACAACTGCTCAGGGGACAACACCCACCTAACAACTCCCCTGAAGAACAGCTCCCGTAGAACAACTTCCTCCCGGACAACTCCCTCAAAGGGCAACTCCTCCCAAGGACAACTCCCACCTGACAACTCCCCCAGAAGACAAGTACTCAGGGGACAACACCCACCTGACAACTCCCCTGAAGAACAGCTCCCGTAGGACAACTTCCTCCCGGACAACTCCCTCAAAGGGCAACTCCTCCCAAGGACAACTCCCACCTGACAACTCCCCCAGAAGACAAGTACTCAGGGGACAACACCCACCTGACAACTCACCCGGAGAACAGGTCACCCGGAAGAATAACTCCCCCAACGTCAACTCGCCCCAAGGACAACTCTCCCGGGAAGACTCCCACATGACAAACTACTCCCGGGGACAATTCCCCTGGAGGACAACTGCCCCGGAGGAGTTAAACAATGTTTGCAGTTTAAAAAAAATGAATTTTTCTCACAAAAGTTGTCCTCAGGAGAGTTCCACTTCAACCCTTTTTGCGAATGATACTGTCGTCTTGACAACAAAACACATACACATTCGGACTCGGATAGGTTGGACTCAACTACAACACTGGAGGTGATATTACTTACGAAAGTGTAAAATGACCGAATACGATTAAACATTATGGGGGAGGGTTTGGGAGGGATACCGTTTTTGCCATTTGAAGTGACAAATCAGTCTCTATCAGTTGACTTGCAAATCGTAATTTTCGCTAACAAGAAGAATTAGAATTAGTGGGCAGGGTGGGGGGGGGGAGCAGTCGCCTACCCAATGGGGGAAGGGGCAAACATATTTTATCGTTTCATAAAAAGTAATGCCAAATTATGTTTCAAAAATATGAGTACGAGGCACTATATATAATATATTTAAAGATATATATATATAAAATTTTACATACAATTCCACTAAACATACATAATTCTCAAGTTTCCAAAGTATCGCCAAAAATTTTGACATAGACATAAGCATAAACATCATGGGGGAGGGTCTGGGAGGGGGTTCCCCTTCCCAGTGTGAGAAAATGTTGCCTTTTCACTTTCAAAAAGATACAGTTTTAAACAGGAAAACCTACGTCATACGTGTAGAAGTAATTTTGTACCATGATGTCACCATTGGGCTTATGATCTGCAGGTGTGTCGACCAATCAGATGGTACAGGCAAAGCTGTATCATCAAAGCTGTACCATCGTGCAGGGCCCCTTGGGAGGGTAGTTTTTTCAGTGAAAGGGCTACCCTGCTTAAATAAAACGGAAATAGATAGATAGATAGATAGATAGATAGATAGATAGATAGATACATACATACATACATACATAAATACATACATAAATGAATAAATAAATAAATAGATAAATAAATAAATAAATAAATAAATAAATAAAGCTTTTTTTATCAAAGTGGAAATCAATGAAATGTAATTCTTTAACCTGTCTGTGTGTTTGCTACTATCTTGTCTTTGCTGTTCCCTTATACTTCCCCACAGGGTCATCATTTTGGCGGGATTATGATGAAACGTACATAGGTCGAAGTTTATCTTTAATTAGTATAGTATGCAAACTCACAGTTGTGACATGAGGAAGTGATTCCGGTCGAAAGCCTCAAAATGAATTCCGCAAACACTGGAGTGTTAAAATCAACACCAGTGGTGTTGTCCAGTATAGAAACCAGATGTCGTGTTTATTTTTTAACACCAAAAAGGTTACTTCGAACACCAACAGTAATACCTTTGGCACCAAAAGTGTTAAATTTAACACCAAGAGATACGTGAACACCACATCTTGTATCTGTAGGCTATGGGGCAAAGCCATGTGTGTTAAAGCCACAGGCTAACATTGTGGAGCTTCCATTAAAAAAAAGGTCAAATTTTGATATGTGAGCTACATAGTAGTGTTCAAATAAAAGTGGACAAAGAAACACCCTAGCGTACAAAAGTTTGAAAAGTTATGCTGCCACTGGCAAGATATACATGAATAAACAATTTGCAGTCTGATGGATGATAAAATAGCGTAGATCTGCACACAGTAGGTCTATGGGAGGAAATGGGCAGATTAATCCGGTCAACTTGAGTGCTTGTAGATTTTCACTTTTTTAAAGCACAAAATCATCACTTTGAAATACAAGTTTTTCAGGCCTTCATTTTTAGACCTTATCAAAGACACATAGAGCAGAGAGAATTATGTAGCTCACAGGTTTTTTAAACTCTAGTCAATGTTAGCCTGTGGCTTTAAATTGAACACCCTAAATTTTGCCGTGAAGACTCAGCGATTAAAGGACACCCTTTAAAAATAGATACAAGGATAGTGATATCATCGACCACTGGTTGTTTTTGATTGGCAGAAATTGACGAGTGTTTAAGTACCCCATGTGCAAATGGAGCCACTTGCCTTGATGGGAAACGTAAATACACGTGTGAATGTGCACCTGGGTTCTACGGTATTCATTGTGAAAGAGGTACGTAAACTCTTCATATAATCTTACGTTTTGATATTTTTGATACATATATACATGTATAATGACTTGTATGAAAACAAATGAACTCCAATCATGTGGAGGTACCGTGGTGTACAGTAGTGGACCATTTTCTGCCTTTCAAGCGTGGGAGAATGGGTTCGATTCTCGCCACGCGCATTTCCGTCCTAATCCGCTTTTACTGGTTCACACCTAGCTCCCCCCCCCATGACAAAAGGGCATAACTGACATTTTTTTTTTTCAAAATTGAGTTATACAGTGTAGGGGACTCATTACATCATGTTAAACATGCAGAACAAAAAAAAGTATTAACTAGAAAGTGTCCCTTTGTTTCATAATCCGCTTGTTAAAAGGACACTGAATAAGGCTTTACGTGTTGAACAAAACACATTTTGCTTAATATCTCCAAAACACCAAAATGTCAGTTATGCCCTTTTGTCATGGGGGGGGGGGCAGTTTAGTGAAATGGGGACCAGGTGGGAGTGGGTATAATAATAATCGTAGGGCTACAGTATTTGGGAGAGTTACTGAAGAGGATAACCTGGATAAATAAGACATATTACTACTAACAACAACAACAATGACAATTATACTATATTATTATTATTATTATTATTATTATTATTATTATTATTCATTATTATTTATTATTATTATTATTTATTATTATTATTATTATTATTATTATTATTATTTATCTATTATCGGAAGACGACCAAGGTATTATCTCCATTGTCATGCGGTGGTCCGTATGGCAAGCTGAGATGCCAGAATATCTCGCGTTTCCGATGACGCCGCTATTGAAAAACTTTGGCAAATTTGGCAAGTTGCATTGCCATCCGAAAAATGGCCCTAGAATCAAAACGCCTTCAACCAAATCAATGATCTGGTATCGATTTATTGAAACAGAATGTTCTAACCTAGACAAGAAATCAAAAAATAATGACATGTTTGCCGATAATGGTGCAGAACTTGGCGATTATACTCGTACATTCTTTCTGGCACCACTGTATAGTTCGCAAATATAAATAAAAGTAATATCGATAAAGTATACTGTCAGGACAGACATAGGGTATACTAATGATCAATACAAACGGTAAAGATTATATGACAGAGTTACCGGTACCTCTTTCACAATGAAACCGTAGAACCAGGTCACACTTCACACGTGTATTTACGTTTCCATGCAAGGCAACGTGCTACCATTTGCACACGGGGTACTTAAACACCTCGTCAATTTCTGTCGCCATCAAAAACAACCAGTGGTGCGATGATATCAATTTTCCTTGTCTGCTATTTTAAAGGGTGTTCTTTTCATCGCTGAGTCTTCACTGCAATTTAGGGGGTGTTCAATTTAAAGCTCACAGGCTGAACATTGACCCAGAGTTTAAAACCTGAGAGCTACATAATCCTCTATGCTCTACGTGTCTTTGATAAGGTCTAAAAATGGAAGGCCTGAAAAAATTGTATTCAAAGTGATGATAGTGCTTTAAAAAAAAAGTGAAAATCTACACAAGCACTCAAATTGACCTGATTCACGCTGCCCATTTCCTCCATAGACCTAGGCTGTGTGCACGAATACTAAGTAACTAGGTTTCTATCATCATTTTCACCACTCTGACCAGTGTGCACCCCAAATTGTTTATCATGCAACATCTTGCGCATGCAGCATAACTTCTCAACTTTTGTACGCTAAGGTGTTTCTTTGTCCAACTGTTAGTTGAACACTTACTATGTAGCTCACATATCAAAAAATTGACATTTTTTTAATGGAACCTCAACAATGTTAGCCGTGCTTTACACACATGAGTGGCTTTGGCATAATAGCCTCAGATAGCAAGATGTGGTGTTGTCACTTCGGTGGGCCCTTCCCTAAACGGCATTATATCTCTTGTGGTATATAATTTAATAACAATACAAACACATTTCGCGCGTGAAGTCAGAGAGTGGTTAATCCAGAAACGTTGGTAGATACGCTATCAGTATTCGTAGTTAATGTCTTTTGGTGTTAAAAAATAAACACGAAATCTGGTATCCAATAATCGCGACAACACCAGCTGGTGATGATTTACCACTCCAGTGTTGCGGTGTTCATTTTGAGGCTTTCGACGGAAATCACTTCCCACTCATGTCACTAACTGATCGAGTTTTGATACCTATACCCTCATTCTTACATGAACTTTGAGCGCTCATTTTACATTTCATCATAATCCCGCCAAATGATCGACCCTGTGGGGAAGTATAAGAAATCAGCAAAGACAGAGATGGTAGCAAACACATAGACAGTTATAAGAATTCGCAATTTTGCATTGATTACCACTTCTGAAAAAAAAAAGCTTTATTTATTTATTTATTTATTTATTTATTCTAATTTATTTATTTATTTATTTATTGCAGTTATTTCATCTTATTTACTTTACATTTTATTCACTGTCATGCTTCTCATTCTATTTATTATCTTATTTTACTTATGATATTTATTCATGTAATGTATGTACGCTACTATCGTATGCCTATAATAGCCTTATGCTTAGTCTGTATTCTACTACGTATTCGAGCTCTACTATACCTACCAATATATCGTCAATCCTTCATTAATTTTTGCTTACGTCATTAGATACCTCTATCTATTCCGCTTACTTTATTTAAGCAGGGTATCCCCTGGTCACTGAACAATAAACTACCCTCTAGTCCACTACCGGCGGACCCCATTGCAGCACGATGGGCAGCTTCTACTGATCAGGTTACAGGCTTATGCCCTTCTTGGATTCATATGTACCTATTCTATTGTGGCACGAGTATCCACACAACTCGAGATATAGCCCCAAGGACTGACACATCAGTGAGGTATCCAAAATTAACTTCTAACGTGATGCACGTAGGCCTTTTTACGCTGTTTAAAACTGTATCTTTTTAGAAGTGAAAATGTCAACATTAATTCTACGCACCACGCGCCCGGAGAATATATAGCGGTGAATACCGGCCTCTCCGCGCAGACCTTCCACACCACATCGATGTATATCGGCTCATCAGTGTCTATGTCAGATTTAATTTCATGGCGATACTTTGAAATCTTGGAGAATTTATGATATGCTTTAGTGGATTGGAGTAGAGATTTGTATCATGATCAAAATTTTTTATATATAATATCATCTTTAAATATTTATATATGTACGGTGACGCCTCGCTACTAATCATCTTGAAAACACTAATTTGGCAATACTCTTTATGAAACGATAAAATTTGTTTTGCCCTTCCCCCATGGGTATTGGCGAATTAGCTCCCCCCCCCCCACGCCTGCCCACTAATTCTAATTCTTCTTGTTAGCGAAAATTACGATTTGCAAGTCCTGGATAGAAATACTGAATTTGTCGGACTCCCCATCAATTTCCGGGAAATAAACTGCTTATTACTGCGCTTGTACACCTCAAAATTTCTCCTCCCACCACCCCCACTAACCCTGAATATATAGGTGCGTTCTAACTTCTGTGTGCAATGTTTAGGCCACAAGTTCCATTCGCCCCGTGGAAGCGACCTACCTATCCTTGCATTTACCTCCAGTTGGCCTGTGTGTTCAGAGAGCATTCCCACACCTCACAACCGTAGTCCCGTATGAGTTGCCATACAATTTGTTCCTGGTTTTTGTTGTGGTTCAACAGTAACTTACAGTTCATTCGGCAGGTCTAATCGGCACAACAAAGGAGGCTTGGAGACAGTGGAGACTCTTCGAGCTGCAGGACATCACCGGGTCTTGTAAAGACGAAACAATTGGCAACTTTTTTTTAAGAAACAACCTTGCTTAACATCAATTTTGGTGTTACTTACGCTCCCTCCGCCAGGCAAGTTGTTTCCTCGGGCAGGGAATTGCCCGTCCCGAAAAGAGACGTTTTCGCTCATCGTTAGGGATGTTTCTTTCCCGGCCAGACGTATGAATTCTGCATTTGGTGTCCGCAGTTGACGTTGGGCGGAGTTATTCCCTTCGGGCTGACCTGTTCTCCGGGTGAGTTGTCAGGTGGGTGTTGTCCCCTGAGTACTTGTCTTCTGGGGAGTTTTGTCAGGTGGGAGTTGTCGCTTGGGAGGACGGTTGCCCTTTGAGGAGTTTCCGGGAGGAGTCCCATGTATCACCCAACAAGGCAGTAGGCAGATATTCTTTCAGAGGTTAGTTTCAGGTGGCGAATGCTGATCCCCTTGAAGTAACTTGTTTATCCACTAGGTGAGGAGTGCTTCAAGATGGGGACGTATAGATCCCTTGTAGTGAGTATGCCCCGGTGGTCTGAGGAGGAGTATTGTCCCGTGAAGAGTTCAGTTGTCACACGGCCCGCGTGTAGCCTGTATCATCTAGTGCGTCGATTCCGTATTTAGTGAATGTTTGCCATGCTGGAGAACGTTGTCTTCTTGGGGTCTGCTTGTGAGGCTGGAGAGTTGTTTCGCGTGAAGACTTGATCCTTTGAGTGGGTATGTTCTTGTCAGTGGTAGGAGCATGGTTTCTTCGGGAGAGTAGTCAAAGTGCGAGAGTCTACATACACGACGAGGGGAAATTGCTCTCGGTGTATGGGTCGGGTTGAGAGAACATTTCATTCATATGTATGGCAGTGTTGGGGTTCTCTCTCGTGCAGAATCTGTGTCTGTTCCGTGGGGGAGTTTTAGACTTATAGTGATTGATTGACGCTAGTACTTATATGCGACTTGTTGGTTCCACTCTTTCATGAGTATAGCTATATGTTTGGGCTTGACTACTGTGACAAGATGTTTAAAGTACGTGGGGAGGTCCTACCTAGGGGCCTATCAGATCAAATTAATGCACTATACTTAAACGCCGGGACGGAGGCCGTATAGTGCCAATAATTGTCATTCCAACAATTTTTCTGTAGAACCCGTAGATGAAAACGTTGAAAAGAAGTGAAATAAAGAAAATAGAGACATTTCAGTGTTCTAATTGTACGGGCCCGGACAGACTCTTAGAGATTAAAATGTCTATCAAAATCATTCTAATATTCTACAAAATCACGTCCTTCTAGAAGCGATATGAAAATGTAAATAACAAATACATAAAATTGGAACACAAAGAAACAATAGCTAACCATCCGCCAGCAACAAGGAACAGACAAGGGTCAGGTATACGCATTTTTCGACGGTGGAGGTCCTTGGGCGACAGCTCAAAGGTGCTATATTCACTGGCCTAGGTACTCATTTTGGAGTTGTTCGCGGCTGCTCGCAATCCAGCACACTTTTGGAACCCCAACCCCCCCAAAATCAGTTAGATTCACAAAACTAAATTTTTACACTCCTGTGACTATCTGGGTTGAATTTAATCCTCAAGTGAAAATCTGCCACCAAACGGAAGAATTTACAGCTTGTGATATATACGCAATATACGCATAGGGAGTTCGCTTCCCGGGAGTTGCTCCAGTCCTTTGACACTACTAAGCCTCCAAGTAAGACTACTGCGGCGAATGTGCCGGATTATGCAATGGTAGGAACTAAAAAAATGATATTAACATCTCCTCACCTTCCTGCTACTTTCAGTTATTCTTAATTTCTGAATTATCATTAATTTCGGCTCCGATTCTTGGTGATCTTCATCTTTCTTCTTAGATGCAAGACTTCTCCATAGCTCGAATATGAATTGCATCCACCGCTACTGGGGGCAGCTCGACCATATTCGGGACTCT
Source organism: Eucidaris tribuloides (assembly GCA_001188425.1). Lineage (NCBI taxonomy): Eukaryota > Metazoa > Echinodermata > Echinoidea > Cidaroida > Cidaridae > Eucidaris > Eucidaris tribuloides. Next base: position 23,829 of record JZLH01S0245660.1, read on the forward strand.
CGGCTTCCCGCGCCACGCGTGAGGATTTGCGACTGTTTTGTAAACCAGCCATTACTGCACTTAGTTACCATCTAGAAAAGAAATTTACCTAGGTAGATTTAAATTATACTCTCTCCTTAAATATACATTCCTCGTGTTTAAGACTTACATGACGATCGAACTGCAAAATGATATACATAAATACAAACTCATAGTTTGGTATATAATTTCTTTTGATTTCTCCTCTGGCAAATAGTTAGATCAGCGCCATTTATTCGGTAAGCCTGAATTTTCTATTTTAAGGAAAACTAATGGAGGGCATTTATCTGTCCTCGCCATTAAAGAATTTCTGAAATTCAACTCAGGGTTCAGAATATAGTGAATTTCAAAATCAAGTAATTTATACATTTGAAAATTCTTGAACACTATACAACATTTCAACAAATAAATAACTACGGGCGCACACATTTTAGTGCTCTTATCCTGAAAGATATATGACTTGCACATCGAAACTAACAGAATTCTTAGATCTATGCTTCTTCCCTTTAATCGCATATTTCAGTTAAATAGTGGATGACATCAGCGACAGAAGATGCGTGACAGGGTTTACGAGACTACCATCAATGGGGGAACACCAAGTGAAAAAATCATCAGAAGGCATGGAAATTTGTTCCGTCATGGTTTTATGTGCAACCATTGAAGGAATTAAAAATAACTTATTATAAAATTAACAATTAAACAAATACCACAAATTTTTATAATTTAGATTTATATAAAATAAAAATAATTAAAAAAATCATCATAATCACCATTGATTATAGTCTGCGCTTGGACTTCGGTCCCCCGAGTCCAAGTGCCACGTTTCCGAGTCCGACCGTCGAGTGCGAGTCCTTTTGTTCTGCCGATCCGAGTCTGAGTCCGAGTCTGGATTTTGGAGCTTGAATCCGGACTTGAATCCGGACTCGAGTCTACAACACTGATCACGCTCATACATTTTACTGGGCAACGTTTAATCTTTACAACGCACATTTTCAAAGGCAAATTACGGCATTTGCAAATGCAAAATTTTCCACCCCCTTCCACACACTCCCCCAATTACGTTATGTTTAGATTATTCAGATCATTTCAACCAAACAATTTTAATCAGTATCAATATTTTCTGCAATATGATTGACCTTTCATCCATTTTTGAAATAGCAACCATTTCAGCGGGTCACACTCGCAGTCCACTTTATCAAAACTATCAATTCCCGCACTGCATAGCACTGGTCACATTCCCTTCTCACCCACCATACATCCTTTTGATGCGCTCCATTTCGCCCCCCCGCGCGCCCCCCTCCCCGTACTTTAACAATGACATAACGCTTGTGTCGGTCTGTGTTATACACGTTACCTTGGATCCGAGGTGTAACGGTATTAGTAGCGCTTAGGACCCAGCCAGGAACGTACGGGGGCAGGCCGGACGCCGGCGCCCCCTTTACAAAACAAATCTAAAAATGATATGAGGGCCAATTTATCATATCGACAAACAAATGTTGTGGGCCTCCCCCCCCCCTGAAGAGGTCCGCCCATACTCCGATATGCCATGGGACATAAAAGTTCGTCCAAAAAATTGGGCCAGCCTGCGCCCGTCGCTTGTCGTCCAACCATCTTTTTGATGGAGTGGGCTGAAGTATTCTTGGGGGTGAGCGTTTGATGGAAGAGAGGTAGTGGGAGTAACCAATGTAAATAATTAGAGACTGTTTACAGAACATACCAACCAATTCATTGTTAGAACTTATTTTGAGGTGCATTTCATAGACACATGGACAATGAAGTATTTGACAAAGGAAAATTCGGTGCTATAACTTTGCCCCTTACTTTTTAGTACAGGCGAAAGGAACATATTGAACTATCAAATATCTAAAAACAATACATGAGCCTCTTTCAATTTGGAAAAAAACAAATCGCCAGTTGAAATACCTAATATTTTATACTTTTAGAGCCCACATCCTAACGATAAACAACCTTTTGGGTAAAAATCCTGGAGGGCAAGAATGTTTACACACGGCTCCCACCGCACGAAATCCAGAACTTATCGTGGCCGACCCGCGCTGTACTCCTAGCTGGTTTTGTCGCCGAAAAATTGGTGACAGCTGAGTTGACTTTAGCACGTTCAAGAGTGTGAATCACACTTGTTGGTCTCATCGACTTCTCGTACCGCACCTATGTAACTTGGAGAGCGCCTGCAACGTCTGTGGCCGTGTACGAAAGTACCTCGTGTATCCCAACACGTGCCAACGAACCACACTGCGACCACTACGAGCGTGAATATTTCTCAACATCATTAGCAAAAGGCGCAGTAGTTGCTGAGTGCATTTGTGTGTAGAAACAGTCTTTTGCCGACAAAATGATACCAAGGGATGAGTTTTCGCAGTGCGAGGTTGGATTCCGTAGCAAGTGTTTCTGGCAATGTCATTTGCCGAAATATGTTCTTTCTCACATCCCCAAGCGAACCCCCGGAAGGCACCCAACCCAATCCAGGTTACGACGCGTGCCCGGCCGGGGGCGCTAGGCAGCAAAACACAGAAATACATCGGCGAGACAGACGCGCAGAGTCGCCTGCGTTTTGAATACGGAGAGACAAATGGCAAGGTAATGCTACATGTCATGCGGCTGCTCATTCTTGGCACCGTCGTCTACGCGAGATATTTCGTGTTCTGAGTCGACGTGGAGGAAAAAAATAGCAACTCAGAGAACGGAAGTGTCGAAGGAAAATTATCCACTGTGCTTCGAACGAAATACGCCCTAACATTCCAACACCTTCAATCGAGAGCCATCCATAATCATGGTAGCATTTTACTTGAAAAAAGAATTTCTTTAACCATCGAGACTAGAGCAGCGCGAGAGTGATATTGTGGCTATCAGTGATGTTGAAGTAACATTAACGGAGTGTGCAAGTGTGAGGCGATTCCTATCTGCAACCCGTGTATAATAACCGTGTTGCAACAAATTGCAATGAAGGGAGCAGAACTAAGTCGAATCGATTACATTTATGCAAATAAAGCACTTGTCAGCGTAACTACTTCAATTACGCTCTTCTGACAGCCTCTCAAAAATTTTGTTTCCAGGTGTCTTATGTATCTACGTACGTATAAGAATTCTGCTCATTGGACCTCATGTTGCAAAATGACACTTTGAGTAACGTTGGTACAACGTCGCTCAACGCTTGTGTACCGAAATAATGGCACTGTATTCTGTAAAGTCCGGGAATTTTATCAGCAGTTAGACATGGCTAAAATGTTTGATGAATAGATAGATAGAATAGACAACATTAGAAAGAAGCTAGATAGATAGATAGCTAATCAGAAAGCAAAGATAGATGGATGGACAAGATAATAGATAAATAGAATAGGATATGCTATTGTAGTAACAGTAGACTAGATAGATAGGATAGATAGATAGCTACGATAGATACATACCATAACATACATCACACTACATAGAAATAGACAGATAGATTGACTTGATTAGGTAGATAAATGATAGTATATCCACAACTTGATAAACTGGACGGCGGACAAATTTTTTTTACCCTTGAATGGATGAAAGCGAATGTTTCAATAACATTTTGCAATTGCTGTCAGGCTTTGGGTTCCATAAACTTCAGTGAAAATATCGTTTTTGCCAAAATGATGCATGTGTTATCTAAACAATTACAAATTTTTTGCTGCTGCCAAATATCGTCTAATGTCGATGAATTACTCTACAGAAATGCGAGTAAAGAGTTGCCAAGTGAAAGCTCTGACAATGTATTTTGCCATTTCAAATCAAATCTTGCCCTCGAAAATCTATAGATATTCTTAGCATTATAGTCTGGTCACATCGGCACTGATCAACCGATTCTTTCCATCTAAAACTGGTTGATCCATTGACGATATGCATTATGTTCAGTTTATTGGGCATGTAATCAATCCAATTGGTTGGTCCTTAATTCCTAATTGCTGTGGTGCCTGTGTGTATATGGCCGAATGGTTTATATTGTTTAACGCCGTGTCCTCTTATTTTACAAAGGCTTTATACAATCACCGAGTTGGAGGGCAGCTTCTGGGCCAGACCACATTGTGCCTCTGAAATGGCGCTATTATGTCCTTTATTGAACATCTTTTTACTCATAAACCCTAGTCTACATGACTTCACGAAATCTACTGGTCTCTGCAGACATAAAAACATATTATGCCTTAATTGTTGGGCATTTCTGTAAGAAAAATTTTTTATTCAGTCAAAAAGTGATTTGCCAAATTATTGGTATCTGACAACAAATTTACGAATAAGGTCATTTTTTTCCTTCTTCCCAAATACCTCTTGTTTAACATATTTTTCGCTAGTATTGTATTATCTTGATTTTCTATATCTTAATTTTGATGATGATGATAATCATAATATACTAATAACAATCAGTCACTCCAGCATCATCAATCAAGATCATCATCCAATTCATCAAATCCATCATTATTATTTATTGCTACCTCAGGGGCGAATT
>JZLH01S0245660.1:35058-55576 GCA_001188425.1 Eucidaris tribuloides
TTCATGTCGACATTTGTACTTTCAGATATTGATGATTGCAGCAATGTGCCGTGTCTCAATGATGGAGTTTGTATCGACGGAATAAACTCATACACGTGTCAATGCCAACTGGGATTTACTGGTACCAACTGTGAGATTAGTAAGTAGTGAACAAGAGAAGAAAGTAATGAAAAATATTAGTAAAATCGATAGCATTTACAGACATTACAAACTAACGTCAGAAAAAAAGACGTACTCTATTTTACAGCCGATACCACCTTATGACTCTAGGGCCATTCCGTACTGAAATGGCGAAATGCCCCATGAGAGCTTTGTTGATCACGATTTTTAAATAAATAACAATCTTTCCGTGATCTAATGAATTGGAAATCTAAGAATAAAGACGTGATTGTGTTTTGGGGAATAAACTTGGTAACATTTGTCAAACGTTTCTTCCCCTTTTAATCTCCGAAAGTCCAATTCGTTAAGGTTATAGGGTAAAGGTTAGTGTACAGTGGCGAGTAAAAGTATCGTCATGTTACAAACGCGTTTCTTGAAACGATATTTAAACACGACGAAACGCAAAGCCATAGTAATTGCGTGCCTTGCGTTTATTGAAACTAATTCGTTTCAGGAAACGCGTTTGTAGCCGTTTGTAACGTGACGATACTTTCGGTCGTCACTATACAAAATAATCTTCGAGGCAACTGTCACCATAGCAAATGTCATGGAACCCTTACAACAACCCCGATTGCGTCTTACATTTATTCTCAACTCTGTAGAATTCTCCCCATATGATTATTTTCCCCCCTTTTCTTTTTATTCAGTTTCCTTCATTATTCTTCGCATAATAAAGATTAGATGGTTTTCCATTTGGCAAAACTTGATACTCGTTTTTTCTCTGATTTGTTCTCCGACATCTACCAATGATTGACAGACCACTTTGCTAAAACCATTGGATGAATAACAATCTTGAATACACATTCATGCAAACTGATGTGTTTGAAACAGCATGGCCTACAATTCAAATAACTCGCAAGGTTAAACGAGTTCTTTTTTTTTCGTATGTGGCTTTCTGCTTGAAGAAGATGAGTGTATGGAAGCGTATAAATTTTAAGGTAATGAATAAACATAAGAACTCTACGCAGTTCCGCCATCACGCGCCGATGATCACTGTACTACGTTAGTACGTCACATACAATAAAATCACAAAATTACCATTGCTCGTCTCCGAATCGCAGCTATCTCTGTGGTTAGAGAGGTTGTCTTCATATCTGAAGATTCTTGTTTCGAATCTTGCTGGAGGCAATACTTTCAAAACTATTTTTATCATCTTTTCTAATTAGATTGAAGACGAGGTTTATTCCGTCAAACGAAACTTAGAAAATAAAGTCAGCTAGCCGAGGTCCAGACGTCATACAATGTATATTCATGAACGTCCAGCCTAACACCTTAATACGCTACCTAAATCTTTTCACCAAAGAATAGTCTCCTCGAGTGCACTGGTGACTAGGTTTTCGTATTAATGATAAATCTGAGGCTTCTGGGCAAACAACGCTTGCATGTTCTTGAATCTTTATCCATATCACATGTATACATCTGTACTTTTAGATATCGATGAATGTAGCAGTGTGCCGTGTGTCAATGATGCAGTGTGTATCGACGGAATAAACTCATACACGTGTCAATGCCAAGTGGGATTTAATGGCACCAACTGTGAGATAGGTAAGTAATGAACAAGAGAAGAGCGTAATGAAAAAAAAAACCGGCCAAGTGAAAACACCCGGGAAAACATTGAGCACTTACAGACGTAACAAACTTACGTCAGAAAAAGATGTAGACTATTCTATAGCCGATGACTCTGGGGCTATTCCGTACTGGAAAGCGAAATGCCCCATAAGAGCTTTGTTGATATCGCGAGCTTTAACTCTGAACATGCCATAGTATTTAAACCTCTATTTTAAGAGTATTTTAAGAGTAAAATTAAATGACAATCTCTCCGAGATGTAATGAATTGGAGATCTAAGATTAACCGCATAACTAAGATTTGGAGGAATAAATTGACCGAGATTTGCCAAACACATCATAACTTTTTACAATAAACCTTCAAAATGCCAATTCGTATGCTGGGCTTCATTTCGTTAAAATACTTTTCTGGCAAACTCCTTAATGTTCTAAATCTTTGCGTTTTTGAAATATCGCCCTAGTTTTGTCTCTTTGTGCTCTGAACCGTTTATAATTCCCTCCGTATGATTAGATTTCCGGTTTCCTTCTCATTCTCCGCATTATAAAAATGAGCTGGTTTTCCATTTGATAAAACTTAATTTTCGTTTTTGTCTTGATTTATTCTTTATCATCTACAAACCTAATATGAAATCAGTTTTCTAAAAGAAGAGTAACGAAAATCTTGGAAATTACATACTAGTATTCATGCATGTGATTGTGTGATTGAAACAGCATAGCCGACAGTTTAAAAAAATCCTCACAAGGTTAAACGGTGAAGAGATTGAGTGTACGGAAGTGAAGGCGTATAATGTTTAACTTAATGTTCGATATTCTCACCGAAGTATAGTTTCCTTGGTTGCACTGATAACTAGCTTTTTATATTAATGGTAAATAAGCAAACAACACTGACTTGTTCTTGAACCTTTAGGTCATAATCATGATGGAGAGAAGTAAAAATGTCCCAAACGAGAACTAGGTAGGTTGAAACATATACCAATGTGTACATCAGCTGGAGTGTATCTCCCGGCTGTAAAGATTTGTCTTGAACTCGGTTACTTGTGGAGAAACAAGAGTTCATTTACCGGTATTGAATTAATCTGGTGCCCTGATGGATATAGATCCTATATCGTCTGCCACAATGAGTAATGATGGCGATTGTTTAAAATGTTGTTAACATCTTGACCATGAAATGAAAACTGCAGAAGTCTTAAACAGCATACCTGATTCTTGAGCAGTATTATTCCCAAGGGATTTCCCTTTGAAATATCGCTTGTAAACGCCCTGTTCATGTGGACCTTTGTACTTTTAGATATCGATGAATGTAGCAGTGTGCCGTGTCTCAATGATGCCACTTGTATCGACGGAATAAACTCATACACGTGTCAATGCCAACTCGGATTTACTGGCACCAACTGTGAGATAAGTATGTGATTGACATACAACGTGTCCCAGAAAAAATGTCCCTCTCGTAGACCACAGAATAATTACTAAAATCAAGTCTTATACTAAATAAAATTACATATTTAGAAAGCCTACTTAATTTTGTAATTCCTGTGAAAATCTCACTTCCCTCGCTTCATTGGTTTTGAATACACAGGCTCTTATGTAACAGCAATGCTTTCCAGCCCATTCCAAGTTTGATTAAAAGAAAGGCACATCATAGACATATTATACTTTATTCCATGCTTCACTTAAATTATCTCAACGACTCTTCAAAGTAAAGTTCCACTGGTCGCGTTTGCTTTCACAGAGTATGTTCCACGTATGGTTTATCCTTCCATGTCCAACTTGTAAACTTTTATTTTTCTCTTGCACGTCCTTCCACCTGATTTCCATTTAGCTTGATGCATTGATGTGGCACTGCAAACTTGGAATGGGCTGCAAAGCACTGCTGTTACATAATAGACTGTGAATTCAAAACCAATGAAATGAGACAAATGTAATTTTCACAAAAGTTAGAAAATAAACTAGGCTTTCTAAATCCGAACACTTATTATAGAATGATACTTGATTTTGGATTCTATTAAGCAGTCTATATCAGAGGGACATTTTTAGGGACATGCCATTTATTAACGTTATGTAATGGACGACCAAATAGTACATTCATTAGCATTTCCACAAAATCATACCAAAATAACATCAAGATAACACATAATGCAGTCTGCAGGCATGTACCCTTTGTCGGTCGTGGCACACAAAACACGGTCTGAACAATCTTTGATGTATAGTAGCGCGGACTACCATTTACATGGGCTTTATGTTATAGCTCCTCATCATCAACCAGTACTGTGTATTCTCTTTAAAGTGTCGAATTAAAACAGCAAGAATCACCATTATTATTACGTATAAAATGACCAGTCCACACATAAAGGATGTTAAAGCCACAGGGCACAGGCTAACAATGACCACAGTTTAAAAAATGTAAGCTCCATACTAGTAGTCCTTCATGCTGCAAGTGTCTTTGATAAGGTCTAAAAATGAAGCCCTGAAAAAAATGTATTTGAAAAATGATGATTTAGGGCTTTAAAAAAAAGTGAAAATCTACAAGCACTCAAGTTGACCGGATTCACCTGCCCATTTCCTCCCATATACTTTCTATGTGTATATCTAGGCTATTTTATACTTCTCCGCAGTAATAATAGTTTATTCATGTATGTCTTGCTAGTGGCAGCATAACTTTCCAAAGTTTTGTATTCTAGGTTGTTTATTTGTCCATTAAACACTGCCATGTAGCTCAGACTATCACAGTTCGACAATTTTTTTAAATTGAAGCTCCACAATGTCAGCCCGTGTCTTTAATATTATCTTTCATATGTAAGGAACCGTTACACTAACAACGCCAATGTGGCTAGCCTAGAGAGACTAGCTACGGGCTTTATTACCTATTTAGAACCATAAAGAAGAATGTGGCATGCGAAAAAATAGAGAAAGAGATAGGTAATTGTTATCAATATTCGACATTTTCTTAACGCAGATGTGAATGAGTGCAGCAGTGGGCCGTGCCTTAATGAGGCAGTCTGTACAGATGAAATAAACTCTTATACCTGTCAATGTCAACCAGGCTTCAACGGTAGCAACTGTGAAATAAGTAAGTAGTCGCCTAATTTGCATTATGAGAACTTAGACGCCATCTACAGTGGCGACCGAAAGTATCGTCACGTTCCGAACGAGTGCAAACGCGATTCCAGAAATGAATTTCGTGTCAATAAATGCAAGGCACGCATTTGCTATGCTGGATTTGCGTTTCGTCGCGTTTGAACATCGCTTCATGAAACGCGTTTCAGTGAACGCGTTTGGAACGTGACGATACTTTCGGTCGCTACTGTAGCAGGGGCGTAAATCCATGTGGGCAAAATAAGAAATATATGTCAAAATGTATGGCGCACAAATGTTTGGTACAATACAATACAGTACTGTTATTTCTATAGCGCTATGCACATAATTTGTTTCCTAGCGCTTGACTATTGCTATTGGACCATGTATCCTTCAGCAAGGCAGCAGCTACCGTATACAGCGCCATTGCAGGGGCCCGTAAACTATGCAAGGATTCTCCTGTGAATATCTTGTAATCAAACTTTGACTCATTGTAAAATAACGTGTGTCAATATTCCTCATGGCAGGCAAACCTGCTGTGTGGCTCTCTATGGGTCCTATTTTTATCGTGCCCCGATAGAATTAAAATACTAGTATGTTCATGCTTGATTCTCCTGAAGTAAACAAATTAGAGACAAATCCTTCTAGCTGGGAGATGCACTCTAGCTGGTGCATAGTTGGTATATATTTCGACTCATTTGGTTCTCATTTGGTTCCCAATCATGTCACTAACCTTTAAAGTGGCCATCACGTAATATTTTTGTGTTAAGTTGAATGGTTTTGTAATGCATTGCACTGTTTTTTTAAACATAATTATTGTCAAAAATGTCAAAATCATAGGTAGGCAAAACGATACGTCCCCCCCCCCCAAAATACACACACCCTGCACCACAGGGTCGACCCCTCTGCTAACTTGGACATTTTGTTGGAAAGTCAGAACAGAACCACAAACCCATCTCTTCTGACAAGTCCTCATCACAAACAAAATCTGTCAAAAACTTGTCAAGTTTGATCTTTAATAACTCACAAACTATACATCAGATGATAATAAGTGAATATGAGTTATAGATGAAAAGTGAACAGTTTTGTTGGAAGTGATTTGAATAAGATATCATAAATCAGTTTTATGAAATTCGGGCTTATTTTGTAAGTAAGGGTTCACATTTTGCTCAATGTCAAACCCTCTGCACAAAATTAAGCTGTATGAGAGTGTGTGTCTAGTCCCCATACAATAGCAATAGACAATGAATTTGATAATCGCACATTGGAAGCTCTGGTGTGCAAGCTTCTCATCTAGCTCTAGTGTAGATGAATTACCCTGGCCGCTGACAGTTTTAATAGTGCAGGGTAAAATGCAAGTATGTGTTTCCGTGTGTAGTCATCTTGCCACTGTGATTTTTAAACAAAGGGAATGAATGAAGACGAGCAGAGGCCAGGGTTATTCATTATAAATATTAATAAAGCATTTATCTACCGTGGTCCTAGACGAGAAGATTGCATACCAGAGTTTCCAATGTATTATATTTAAAGCTATTGTCTATTGCTACTGTTTGGGGTCTAGGCACACACTCTAACACACACCAATTGATTCCTGTACAGCTTTAAGTTTGTACAGAGGGTTGGGCATTGAGCAAAATCTGAACTCTAACTTCAAAAATAAGCATGAATTTCATCAAACTGATTTATGATACCTTATTCAAAACACCTCAGCAAAACTGTTCACTATTACGCTATAACTCATATTCAGTTTCAGTATTATCTGATGTACAGTATTTCAGTTATTCAAGATCAAACTTGACAAGTTTTAATTGAACCACCTAGTTAACGTACCAGAGGATTTAAACCTATATAGATTTTGTGTGCATTATTTGGTGCAAATCTGCAACTTTGGCACGTTAAGAGCTAGTACATGCATATCGAGTAACCCGTTGGATACGGTCACCGGATGACAGAATCTCGGAGTCAATGGTTTAATATCTTCAATTTCAATACTGACTCATATTTCGATAATTTTTCTATATCGGTTTCAGACATCGACGAATGTGCCAGTGATCCTTGCTTCAACGAAGCTACGTGCACCGATGGTGTCAATAGTTACCAATGCACTTGTAATCCTTGGTTTACTGGTGACAATTGTGAAAGTAGAGGTAAGAGAGAGTATTCTGGTCAAAAAGATTGTGTTTTTATTTGCAATCTACAACCTTTTTTTATACGGAGGTTTGATCCAGCTAAAGAAGGATACTTAAAAATCATGTTATCAAAGTTTGGGATTCATTCGTCAATTACGTTTTTATAAATTTTTATTATGTATGCTCAATCATTGAAATATTGACCGTTTGCATTTAAACTTTGTGTGTGCAAAGGTATTCTAGTCCAGACGCCCGTGCTGATCACTGAACTCACTGTAGTCCATCCGTCGCGTAGACGACACAAGTTTAGTTAATATTTTCTAAGATACCTTCTTTTCGCGATAATCTCGAAATTGTATGGGCTATATTTCCCACGCTATTGTTAGAGGGGCTGTTGCGTCACAAATTGTCGCCGCGTCAATTTGTGCCGTAATAGGGGCCTTAGATATGAGAGGAAATTTGAATATTGATACACTCTCATTTCCATTATGTTTATTTCGCTTATACTGTATATATCCCTTTCTACAGATACAATCTATACAATGACATGCCAATATTCGACAGTTAACTACGACTGCGGATCGGCGGGAATTCACGTAGTCGATGCGAATTACGGTAGAACTGTCAGCCAGACAGCGTGTCCTAATAATGGACCGGACGTAACAAACTGTAGTGTGAGTAGTTCATTGAGCATTGTCAGAGAGGCCTGTGAAGGAATGTCGACGTGTTCCGTCGCTGCATCCAATGATGTCTTTACAAATCCCTGTTTCTTGACAGAAAAGTACTTGGAAGTGAATCACGAGTGCTGTGAGTATAATGAATACCTCAAAGGTATCTTATAACATTGTTTCCAGTTCAAAAATCTGAGCTACATGTTCCCCATGCTATTAGTATTTCTGATAAGGTCTAAAAATGAAGCCTTGAAATTATTGCAGTTAAACATGATAATTATGTGCTTTTAAAATAGTGAAAATCATTGACCGACGATTCAGTTTTAACCCATAGACTGCTGTGTTGCAGAATTTTCATCAGCTGACAATAATTAATTTACCAATTTTTATCTCTACATATTTTATGAGTGACAACATAACCGTCTAAAGTTGTATGGTGTTTATCTGTCCATTCAAACACTGTCAGATATGTCAGATAACAAAGTTTGACATTTATTTTAATCTTGCTTCCACAATGTTATATGTTGTCTTTAAATGTGTAAAAAAAAATCAAGTATCATTCTATATTTAGTGTTCAGATTGAGAAAGCCCATTTTATTTCCTAACTTTTGTGAAAATTTCATTGGTCTTGCTTCATTGGTTTTGAATACACAGTTCATTATGTAACAGCAGTGCTTCACCAATGCATCAACCTAAATGGTAATCAGGTGGAAGGATGTGCAGGAGAACAATAAAGGTTTACAAGTTGGACATTGAAGGACAAACTTCAAATGGAACACATCCTATGAAAGCAAACATCATGACCAGTGGAAGTGAATTTTGATTAGTTTTCATTTAAAAAAGTAATGGAACTTGACTTAAATTACTTAATAACAACAAGAACACAGTCACTGCCATGAAAGTGAAGCATGGAATAATGCATGGTATGTCTATAGTGTGAATTTCTTTTTATTAAACTTGGAATGGGCGGGAAAGCACTGCTGTTACATAAGAGATTCTATATTCAAAACCAATGAAGCGAGACCTTTGAAATTTTCACAGGAACAACAAAATTAAATGGGGTTTCTAAATATGAAAACTTAATTGAGTATAAAACTTGATTTTGGTAATTATTTGGTTGTCTACGAGAGGGACATTTTTTTTCTGGGACACGCTGTATACTGCAAAGAGGAGTGTAATAATTATATTTTACAACCAATGCCATTTAACTCTACATTTCAAAAAATATATATATATATTTTAATATGGCAGAAAAGGTGATGTTCCATTCTGTCTCGACAGGAAACAGGGGCCGCGGCGTGTCTAGAACTTTTCAAGAGGCAGCTGGATCGAGGAGGAGGATGGGGTGTACCCGACAGTGTTCAGACCTTAAAAATAATAGTCAACCTCTATTTTACCCGACATGATTCTTCGTGCACTGAAGGGCGACAAATCAACGAGCAAACAAAAAAATAAGTAATGACCCAACAATTTCTCGACCAATTGGGGGGGGGGGGGGTTGCCAACAATAATTTTACGTCTTTAGATATTCTTGCGTGGGTTTCTTTCAGTATGCAGGTACCACACAACAGACGTGGGATCACACAATCACATTTACGAATGGCCTTTTCCTGAAGTACGTAGCGGAACGACGAGATTTGAATTTCTTTTCCGCGCCTCTAATGATGTGCATGTTAGCCTGGCAAATAGTGCGTCCATCTCGGCATCTGACTTCATTGAAATAGGTGAGTTACTACACTGAAATACTCTGTATCAAATTGTTCCATGGTTATTTATTTTACATGTCAAATTGTATCAATATCAAGAATGTTGTAGATCCGTGTTACCTACCGACAGGCCACAGTAACCAGCCAGCGAGCCAGTATATTACATTTATTTGTGTTGATTTTACACCGATTTCTCTTATTTTGCCCAATTTCCTGGTTATTTTTACCAGACTTGTATGTGAAAAGCGAGGGGAATCACCACATTCCTGGTACATTGATACAATTTTTACACGGAAAATAAATAGCCACGGAAATTCCAACATCATGTTAAATTGATCTTTAACAATTATGATTCTAACTATGCTATGAAAGCGATTTGATGACGGACATCATTTTGTGTAAAATCTGATAACCCACAAAATAAAGTGACAAAAGCGTAGTCAGATATTTAAAAAATGAATAAATACACAGTTTTGGTCCAATTTCCGTTTAATAATTCAGCACCAAAACTGCTCCAAATCGCAAGTATTATGATCGTTGCAAAAACGTTTCATTCGTTAATATTCGTTACTTCTGAGGGCTTACGGAATATTAATGAGTTCAAATGCACGGACTAGCTCTCTTGACTTGTAATTTTATTAGTATTTACCTTTTCTTCAAAATGTGTTTGCTTTTGACATCGGGGAGAAAGATACATGTATATGATTATACTTCTAAACAATGTGTGAATTAGTCAACGTAGGTGAAATCACTTCTCACATTTCCTCTAATTATCTATAATGTATGTTTCTTTTCATTTCTCATGAATTTAATCAGTTCTTTGCGGGTGGTCCGATACAAAATCTGCTATCAGGCGTTGCATATCATGTACAGAACAAGATGAGGTTGCATCCAGTTTTTGTGACGCCAACAACTTTGTGGGCATCTGGATATCGTTCGCGGAGGGACTGTACCAGGTCGGCTTCGCCGGACAGACATCCCCATTCCTAGAATGGCAGGACCCAAATCCCTTCGCTGTCACTCACATAGGCGTGTTCTCCGGATACGGAGCTGATGCTGATTGGCTCTTTTATTCAGTGTGCAACTGACGTAGCTTGGTAGCTTTTTACATGCAACTGGACTAGGGTTTGTGATGTATGGGGAATGACGTAATACAAGTTAAAGATAAGATTGAGTACATGCAGAACAACATAATTTTAATATCAACTGATTTCAAACCTTCTTTGTACAGATGGTATTCTGAAAATATCACTACAGTACACGAGAGAGTAGTTGAAAACAACAGACCACTTCGTTTTTGACAAATCCTTTACATAAATTCCCACTGCTGACAAAGTACTAACACAGAAATCAATTTGTGGGAAGATGTTAAATGTTGATATTGCAACTGGGGGTACGGAGTTGGAAACTTCACCTTTTTAAACTGCCAATCCTACAACTGTTTATTATATTTGAAGTGAATTAGTCCCACATTATAATGCGGATGTAATATACCTTCACCTGGAAACCAATGCAACGTGGAATTTTGATGAAAGGTTTTTCATCATCAACCAGTACTCTAGATCCTCTTGAAATATTGTGCTCCTGATCTACACCCCAAAATGATCTAATCTTGGAAATAAGTCAAAATCAATAATTCGGACAATGGTATAGGTTCCTCACCTCACCTCACCTCACTTCACCAGGCTGGATGTAGCCCTCTTCATGATCCTTCCATGACTTTCTGTTCTGAGCCAGTCTAGTCCAGGTGCTGCCTATGTATTGTTTGATGTCATCCCGCCAACGACGTTTCTGTCTTCCTCTCGATCTTTTCCTGTCTCTTGGAATCCATTCTGTTGCCCTTATTGACCACCTCCCATCTGTCCTTCTCATTAGGTGTCCTGCCCATCTCCATTTTGCTTCTTTCACCTTTTCCATGATATCATTGGTTTGCGTTTGTCGTCGAATTTCTGTATTTCTTATTCTGTCTCTTAGTGTGATGTTCAGCATTTTTCTCTCCATTGCCCTCTGTGATGTGCCTAGTTTTTGTTCGAGTTGTTTTGTGGTTGTCCATGTTTCCAATCCATATGTCATTTTCGGGATAATACAGGAGTTCAATAGTTCCCTTCTCAGTACCATTGGCATTCTTTTATTACATAGAATATGCTTGTATCTCCCCGAAGCTGTTCCACCCAGCTTTAACTCTGGGTAATATTTCCTCTTTTGCTCGGCCCTCCATTGCTATGTTTTGTCCTAAGTATTTATATGTGCTGACTCTTTCAATAGTCTCCCCACCAATCATCACCATCTCGTCTGACGTGAAGTTTGTCATGTATTTGTTTTCCCTTGTGTAGATTGAGTCCAATCTTTCTACTCTCTCTGTCCAGGTTATTAAGCTGTTTATCCATGTCCGTTACTGATGTCAAGAAGAGAGCTACATCATCAGCAAACCTTAAATTTGTCAACTGTTCTCCATCAATGTTTATTCCAATTTCTTGAATGATTGCATTTTTTAATGCTTTCTCCATCGCTGCTGTAAATATCTTTGGTGATAGCGTGTCCCCTTGTCGTACACCTCTCTCAATTTTGACTACCTTGGAGACATCATTTTCTAGGTGAATTCTGGCTGTGGCGTTTTTATAGATGTCTTCGATGATTAAGACATATGCTTCATTTATTCCCACTGTGCGAAGTGCGGTGAATAAGTCTGAGTGTTCTACAGAATCGAATGCCTTTTCATAGTTGATGAAGCCTACACAGAATTCATATTGAATTCCTCTGCCTTCTCAATTATTTGATTTAGTGCTTGTAGATGGTCTCTTGTTGAGTAGCCACTTCTGAAACCTGCCTGCTGCCTTGGCTGGTTCTTGTCCAGTATGCCCTTGATCCTCCTTAACAATATTCTTGTGAAAATCTTGTACACATGAGAAAGCAAGCTGATAGGTCTGTAATTCTTGATGTCTGTTTTCTCCCCCTTTTTAAACAGAAGTATGACTTTTGCCTGTTTCCAACTTGTTGGTATTTGTTTTTTCTTCAGTATTTGATTGTAGAGTGTTGCTAGTTGCACATACCTAATTACCCAAGAAAATGAAGTAATATTTTTTCGAGCCAACCTAAAATCAAGTTTGGGAGGCTGCCAAGAAGGGGTGAATTTGATTGACTTTTGAATGATACTTTCTGAAAAGGGCTCCGGAGGATCCATATTGCTGTTATAATGAAAGAAATGGATGGATTTTGTAGGAACTTTTATGATGTACTTATGAGTATACAGCGTGTCTTAAAAAAATGTGCAAGTGAAAAGTGCACTCTTTGGCAATTAGAAATTACTGTTGTGACATGATGGCTACGTCAACATCAAGGGCAAAGTCTCAGCTTTGTTTTGTTTAGTTTACTTGTTTTATTCCTGAGATATGAATTCACGAAGGGGTAAAATGACGAATTTGCCACTTTTAATAATTGATCATAAAAAAACCCACCGGCGTGATGGCTTAGTGGATAGAGCGTCTTCCTCACGTGCGGAAGGTCGCGGGTTCGAGCCCCGGCCGGGTCATACCAAAGACTTTTAAAGATGGTACCTTCTGCTTTCTAGCCAGGCGCTCGGCATTCTAGAAAAAAGAAGGGTAATAATAATGTTATGCAGGGCCCGCTGGAAGAGCAGTCTATCAGACTGGAGTGGCTACCGTGGGTAAATAAGACATTATTATTATTATTATTATTATTATTATTATCATTATCATTATCATCATCATCATCATTATTATTATTATTATCATTATTATTATTATTATTATTATTATTATTATTATTATTATTATTATTTTTATTATTATTATTATTATTATTATTATTATTATTATTATTATTATTATTCTTGTCAATAATAGTGCCAAGCCCTCTTCCCGTAAAAGTGGCCCAATTGTGATTTTACCTTTTTTTTAACTACACGTAAACATATCTCAAGATTTAAACAAGCAAATTGAACAGAACAAACAGCATTTGAAAGCTAAGACTGTGCCCTTGATGTTGATGTAAGCGTCATGTCACAAGAGTATTTTCTAATTGCAAAGAGGGCGCTTTTCTCTTGAATAATATGGGGACGTGCTGCAACATGTCTCAAAAATTGTGGAGGTAAAATCGTCCTCTTTGGAAGTAGAAATAATGCAGATAATTCAGATTTTGTCGGATCGTTGTGAATTCATCATGAAGATGTCAAAGGAAGAAAAGGGAATGATATCAGAATTCAACTGAAAGTATTCACAGTTTCATACAAGTACACTTCGGAACTGTTACAAATTAGTATAAACAGGTAGATTTGATTGAATTTGAAAACTGTAGCTATTTAGTTTAAATCTTTAATGTTAATGCTATCAAATGCAATCAAATTACAAGTTTAATAAAAAAAAATGGTTGTTACACCCCCTATTAAACATGTTAAAGCTATTACAACTTGCGTGGGATAGTGATGCATAATTGGCCATAATCAAAAAAATATAGAATCAGAAATAAAATGAAGACTTCTTTGTTTAAACTTATTCATTTATTTAAGTATTTCCAGTATTGACGGTAATGTTATTATTTATTTCGTAAAAATGTCATTCCAAATACAATATCTGTAGTGAAGTAATTACAGGGGATACTTTGAATTTTTAGTGGTGTGTAATCGTGAATATCGATAATGTAATAAGGTATATAGGAGTAAATTTGATTCGACTGAAGTACTAATGGATATCATGAGTTAAAGTTTAATCACAATTGATTCCTTTAATCTACCGGATGTGCATTTGTAAATACAATTTGAATCATTCCTATATATTTATTTGGTTTTGTTTGTTTGATTTTGTCATGATTTATTTTTCCAGTAAATTTAGTCAGAGCTTTTCAGACAATCTGAGCTTTCGATTGTTCCCACTTTTCTGCTTTCCTCACTTGTTATATCGGGGACTGTCCACGGTTTGTCAAACGTCCTCGGTCTGAATGTGAAGTTTCATACCGTAGGTCCATGGTCGACATGCTAACGTCCTTCGTTTGGCGGGAATTACATACGTATACACATATCTAGCGCAGTTCGACTGCACGCAGACGATGGGTACTCCGCACTCCAGGTCCAATTCAATTAGATTGACATGTCCCTTTCATGTATGTACCCAATCTGATCAAAATCTTGAAATTATGAGCTGAAATGACACATATAAAAAGCCTTGCGACATTTGACCTTTCAAGTCCCCCAATTTAATCAGTTTTTAAATTATCGCGGTAACGAAACCAATACAGACATATTTAAGCCCTGTGACCTTTGACCTCTCAACTTCAAAATCTAATCATATCATTGTTGCCTCATAGTACATATTTGGTTCTACCTACATCAAAATCCGATCAGCTGTTCTGACATGATGGGGGTAGTCCTCAACTTGGAGTGAAACTATTCTAGAATCAAGTGAACTATTCGAGGATGCTGTTGTGAATATTTTGTAGTCAAAGGTTGTTTCATTATAGCATAACTTCCATCAGCATGCCTTGTGACAGACAAATCTGTGCGTAGCTTTCTATGGGATCTAATTCTCTCGGGCCTCGAGAGAAAAAAAATTGCTGGTATGTTCACACTTTATTCTCCTTCAGTAAACAAACTGAGGACAAATCCTTCTAGCCAGAAGATCCACTGCAGCTGGTGTATCTTTGGTATATCTTTCAATCAGTTCGGTCCTAAAGGCATCTTTTTTTATTCCTGTCAATCACGTATCTGCCCTTTAAAGGCAAGGTTTACCCTGAATTCAAGTTGGTTTTAATAAAAGGAGAACAATGAGAGAAACATATCAACGAAAGTTTGACGAAAATTCATCAAAGAATAACAGAGTTATGGAATTTTAAAGTTTTAAACTTGTGACGTCACATGCGAGTAGCTCCCCATATGTCATGTGATATAAATTCCATTAAGTGCCATTTTTTCCACAAATTTGAAAATGATTTTACCTATGCATTCAATATATCATAAGTGACATTCTTTCATGCAGGCTTCTATGAAAAAAAACCCCATATAATTATCATGAACCAAACCAAACTTTCACTAGACTTTAATTCGTCACTAAGACGAATTGGTGATCCGCGTAACCGCAGCGATCATTAGATTTCCAGGACATGTTCCGAACAACATATACAACGTATCAATGCTTGCTCAAAACTGTCCCTTTTCACCTTTTCTTCTCTGTCAAACATTATTTTATATTTCGGCGTGCGCATACGCGTTCGTCGTGACTCCCGCACGCATATGATGAGCACCAGTGATGACCTTTGACTTGAAGTTACTGTGTACCAAGTTTAGTTATCACACTCTACTCCAGTCATGAGATATGCGCAAAACACGATTTTTCTTTGTGATAGAAAGTGATATCTGAAACTTTATCTATGCATCGTAGGCTACCAGACTAAGCAATAAAAAGTAGGGGTCACCGTTAATTCTAGAGAGTTATGAGCGATTAAAAAATGCCCCTCTTTCACTACGCGCGCAATGCGCGCGCATTTATGTTTTTGGGGCATATAAGCAATATTTTGAGTCCTAGTGGTCGGGAAATGGTTTAAAACGATGTAGAATTCAGTCAGAAATCTAAATCCATCGAAAAAAATATGTTATTCGGTCGGGAAAGGGGTGCGCGAGAAAAAAACGCGCGCGTACGCGCGCGCACTAAAATGCTCCAAATGACCTGAAACATATAATACTGTTAATAAGAACTCATTTGGAGCATTTTTATTTTTTGATGCGCCCGTACACGCATGTGGAGACGCGCGCGCGCACGCGGTTTAGACCAAAAGATGACCCATGACCAGAACTTGACCTTTGCCAAGTTTGGTTGTTTTATTCGACCGCCGGCTCGAGATATTGCAAATATAGGTTAACTCTAGCTTTTTTACAAATAACGTCATAGATGATGTCACAGATAGTCTATGACATTGACAAGACTACCATGCCGAGGTATTGACACGTGACATAACTATGTATAGTTACAAGATTATTGATGATGGCGTTAATGAGATATCGTCTGAACAAAAAGTGACCAGAAAGAAACACAAATAAAGAAACAAAGAAGAAAATTTCGTACAAACTCTAGGGTGATCCGCGGTTACGCGGATCACCAATTAATATGTTTCTCTCATTTTTCTGCTTTTGCCTTTAAGTCATCGTGGTAACGAGCACTGGTAACGGACGGACGGACAACCCGAAAATATGATGTCTCAGACAAATTCATTGCGGAGGCATAAAATACACAGGAGTTCATGCACATATACATCCATATGCAGTACATTATACTAATGGAAACCTCAAAGGAAGACTTCGGCAAAACTCAATGTTATGTTGTGCCAGTTGGGGGTTTACCGTTTTATTGTAATATCAAAATATTGGCAATTCAATATTTATTTTAAGCAGATTACAGTGTACGTGGCCGTATTTGTTCATTTGCTAACTCATAAATGAACAAACCAATCGTGCATTCTGTGCGTCGATATAATACTTTTTTAAATCAACTATTAATGATCACTAGGCACATAATCGGCAAGACTATGCAAATGTAATGTAAATTACAATATTTCTTTCCATAGCTGCGCTTTCTAAATAATATATCACATTCATGATTAGGAGCTAATATATCGTTATCAAGTTTTAGAATTCCAACTTTAACATTTATTAATCATTTGTATTTAAAAATAATTTTTTATATTTACAATATATATATATATATATATTATATTATTATTTTTTATATATATTATATATAAATATATAATATATAGAGTCGACTTATAATGTTAATTTGTTAAAACTTAAAGTACATATACAATATTTCTAAACAAAGTATAACATAGATAACACTATATTTTACATTATTGCCACAATGCCTGAGCTAAAATAAATATATTGATATATAAATATGACAAAATAATCTACTTCCTTTCTAGACAATTATTTCAAGCACAAAAACTCTATAAATATTTTCGAGGAAATGAATAATTAAAAGTATTTACCCAAGTAAATAAATATTTTTTTTCCGTTTGTATTTCTCTTTTGGAAGAGATAGACTGAAATTAACAGTATCATTTACTGCTGTTTCAATCTTAGTGCATAATATTACCGGATACAAATGATATGGATTTCGATTACTCGTATCCGAATTTTTCAGTGACTAAATCAGTTTTGAACATAGTTAACTTTAATAATGGTTCTGAATTGTATTATTTTGGTCGCAATTGAAATATTGTGACGCGGCATTTCCCGAAAAAACGATTAAGGTACTTAATGAGGAAAAGTTTTTTTGTCTGTGTTTGTATACGCGACTATTAGCAAAAATTGAATCAATAATGAATAAAATTGCCACGATATTAGTATATTCTCGCTCACAAATTTCATTCTGTATAATAGTTGGCCAATAATTATATGATGCTATTATTATTTCTCATAAAAAGGAATTAGGCGCTTTTATGCGTGTGCAGGTTTTTCATATACTATATAGTAATCCAGTATTATAAAAACCGAATATACACTGATATTTCATCATGTTGCCAATGGTCGTTAACAATTCAAAGAGTCGGGTCATAAATAAAAACATTTACGCATTAAAACAGAGCACAATTCGACAGATATATTAATATATCAGTATAAATCAAGTAAAGTTACGCTAATCTTAGGA
Organism: Eucidaris tribuloides; assembly: GCA_001188425.1. Lineage (NCBI taxonomy): Eukaryota > Metazoa > Echinodermata > Echinoidea > Cidaroida > Cidaridae > Eucidaris > Eucidaris tribuloides. The sequence goes on from JZLH01S0245660.1 coordinate 53,016, forward strand.
CACTTAACAATACAACCATGAGACTAGGAGTCAAATCTTTGCAAACCTCAGCTGCCCACGGGATGATATGTTCGATTTTTCTGGGTGAGTCGTTCTTTTTTTACCTATTCGCAATGAAATAACAGCAAGATGCTGATAAACTAATACCTAATCAATGCATTTTTTCTGTATTATGTCATTGCGATGAAGCCCTCGGAAAAAAATGTCTTTGGAAAAAATGTGGACATTTTGACAGTTTAGTTAAGGGGCCGTACGGCCCTCGAGGTCACCCTTGCATACAGCCATGCTGCCCTTCAAAATGCCCAAAAGTTATTGTGTTACATTTATTCTAATTCATAAACAATATATGTCACATGCTCATATTGTACATATTGTAGATAAATTAAAAAAAAAAAGAATGTGAACAATTTGTTTTATTCCTAAGTTTCTAGGTTTCTTCCTTTTTGGTTTAAAAACATTACCCGTATCTTCCTTCTGTATGTCTCCTGCATTTAAACTACGCGTGATTTTGACTAAGATGGTACATTAGTGTCAATGATTATTAGACTCATATTCATCGCATGGTGCAAGGCAAAGATTCATATTAATCACATTGTGTAAGACGAAATGGCGTCGCTACTATTCGTAATTTTATCGAAATTCAAAACAAGAATCTTGTTTATCCAGTGTTAAAATGTGTTTCAACTATATTCTTCATTATGTACATTAAATTCTAATTTCTATGATGTGGCAAGAAATTTACGAATACAATCAATTTCATTTCAAAAAAAGTAATTTATTTTTCTATTTTTGCAAAGAGGCAACATGTGTGAAATGTACTGTAAACTTTATAATACATTGCAGTCGCTGTAAACTTATCATCCTTCAGATAATCTGTAACAAAACCATTGTCTTTAAAGCACCGAAGTGTGACGTCACTCTGGTTCAGAAATGTGCGTGAACAATGACGGAACCAGGTGCAGCGCGTCACAGCTGGTTGTGTCTACCAATAGGGGATCGCTGCAGTTGCACGAGTTATGGTTTGAATATTGTTCCCACTTTTTTCTGAACCAGTGTGACGCCATCACTTCATGTCCGCTGTCTATGCGATCACCGACGAAACCCGAATGCTTCACATGATCACGTTTTTCCATTTTTCAGTCCGAGCAACCAGTATGTTGTCTGCGCTCCTTTACCCTGTATATAAAAAAAAACACAAACAAAACACCATGACAACTGTTGATTTAAAACGCTGATGATACGTAAGAAGTAGTATCCCGTTTGCGATATTCAATTAGATTCAACTTTCATTTCCAGTTTCAACCAGGATATAGATACTGCACATATCAAAACAATAACGAATAAAACAAATAAAAACATATTAATAACTTAACAGTATTTAACTGTTATTGTCTGTCTATAAGTCATTACACGAATTAATAAACTAACATTGAACCAAATTAAGCTCTTTAGTTACACCGTTGTTCCAAAGATGACTATCTACTTCAACGACTACTTCCACATCTACTGCTGATAATGTTTTAACAACAACAACAATAACAATAACAATAACAACAACAACACATACTGCTACTACTTTTTCTACTTCTACAACTACTACCCAACCATATATTACAATGTCTACTTCTACTGTTGGTACTATTACAACTGCAACAACAACTGATACTACTACTACTACTACTACTACTACTACTACTACTACTACTACTACTACTACTACTACAGGTACTACTACAGGTACTACTACTTCTGCAGAAACCATCTACTACCATATTGTTACAACTTCTATATCTACTACTACTCCTATAACAATATAATACTAAACCATCTACTATACAATTACTATTTCTTCATCTACTTCCCTCAATCATGTCACTGTCCGTGAACATTAATGTTAAAATCAGAACGTATATCACGTGAACATTTCTGGCCACATACCTTCATTTCCACCGTCCCTCTTAGCACCAACTCGAATTTCTCGAAACGTTCGAGGATAGAACGGCAAGCTCCACTCACGTGTATCTTTAGAGCTGCAGTAGTAAAACAAAAATATTATTGTATTTTAGTTCCGACCTGCCCACTTTATACCAACAGAACTTGAAACTATAAATGTTGAGAATACGTTAATTGGTTTATGTAAATCACAATATTCAAACTTGATGTGACATCATATCGTAGATCACACGCATGTCATTAAAAAAACCTAACTAACTTTTCTCGAAGAAAATCATGGGAAAAGTAAGCGAGGCGACAAGTTCATATGTCCGTGTGTGTAAACATTTATGTTTGTATGTCATATCTGTATAACTGACTCAGTGGGTTATGGGATGTCTGGGTGGATGGGGCGTGATGGTGTGTGTTTGTGTATGTGTGGGCCCTATTGGGGAGGGGGTGTGATGGTGCGTTTGTGCGATCGTGTGTGTGTGTGTGTATGTGTGTGTGTGTGTGTGTGTGTGTGTGTGTGTGTGTGTGTGTGTGTGTGTAGTGTGTGTGTGTGTAGTGTGTGTGTGTGTGTGTGTGTGTGTGTGTGTGTGTGTGTGTGTGTGTGTGTGTGTGTGTGT
>JZLH01S0245671.1:687-11303 GCA_001188425.1 Eucidaris tribuloides
GATGATTTCCAGGTAGTCGTAAATGTATGAAAACTGAGTAGAAGAGTGTTGAACAGTTACACAAACAATACTTTTCATGCACTTTCAAGCTCCACTGCCGATGTACATGTATGGCATAGAGTCACGGACGGAGCTGACACTCGACAGGCAGCAATTTGTCATTCGTACAGTTCGGAGTCAAGGCAGCTCACAGCTCCGATAATCGAGTTTGGAAAACATTACTTGCATTTTCCCGTCTAAGGTATTCCAAACCCTCCAAATATGTGCCCCTTTTCTTCATATTAATGGTAATTACATTAATTTTTGACATTTACTTCCGATTCGCGTTTGTGTAGTGTACGATGTTTAGCTGCCAACACGCATTTGAATGAATGGGACTACAGATATTTTATCTTAGTTGTGCACACAGCATATGTATGCAGTCTTGCATTCGCCTGAAATGTGAGATTACAATCGGCGATTTTACCCTTCGGCGAAAGTGTGTGCGAGCAGCAGTATACGCACAGAAAGTACTGTACTTGCGTGGATTTTCCGTGCTTGCTGCACTTGACTCGCGCTGAGCTAGCTAGCCGGCCGCAGCCGCTGGTCGAGCTGCGCGCCACGGTCAGTGCAAGGCTCAGCAAGCAATGGACAGCTGGGAGCGGGTGTTTTCTCCGACGACCGCTCGCGTTCTTTTATCACAAATACAAGTGCGATTTCAGAGCTTGCCAGAGCGAAAGGGCTAGTGTATTTTTGTTCCCCAAGACAATCAAAATTTTACTTGCCCGATCGGGCAAGTAAATTGTTACATTTTGATATTTTACTTGCCCGACATGACATTTTACTTGCCCCGGGCAAGCGGGCAAGTGCTAGTGTCGAGCCCTGGAAAAACAATGGAAAAACAAGCCCCTTTTAATGTATTTCTAAAAATGTTTATGAAATAAACATAAATTTGCATGAGTAATTTGTATCCAATAAAACAGAATCTGCCAAAAAATAAAGAAGTAGCATTTTTTCTTCATTTTTCACTGATTTGAAATACATTTTCATTACTTTACATAATCACTAAATTTCAAAATTGTGTGCATAAGTTTGGAAGCACCCTCCTAACCTTATCAGATGAAATGAACACAATTAAAAAAAATCTGCTGTGAAAAAGGAGCTACAGTAACATTTTACAGTAAATTTTCAATGGTTTTAAATAAATTTGCATAAATCAATAACATTCTTTTTTTTCTAATTCTAAGTAGAAATTTGGAAGCCTTCACCTGTCTGTATCATTCTGAATAATCAGAATTGGTGATGAAATAACAGAGCCCTTACCAAATTTAACACCCACATACACGTACAAACATACAATTCTGTTTCACAGTTTCCTTGCGAACTTGGTTTAGTGGGGACATTAACTGTATTTCTGTATTAATTACTATCAAACATACCAGTATTGACAGTCACAGTAAAGGAACAGCCACTATTGACATTCCCTGCATTGTCAGTGACAGTATATGTCACGGTCGTCGTTGTACCGGCATTGAAGAAACTTCCACTTGCGACAGATGGAACTGAACTTTGTATTCCAGAAATATCACTTGATGTTGGTTCCGTCCATGTCACTATCAAACCAGACGTCCCTAATTCCACTGTTTGCACAATGTTGCTGATGCAGTTCACAGTAGGGGGTGTAGTATCAACTAAACAAAGAGAAACAAAGTGCATTTTACATTACAGTATTAATAGAATTAATAGATGGCACAATGATGAGAAGGAAGGAAGGAATGATATGCCTCAGTGAATTTCCATCTGAATGCCTCGTAACCGACAAATCTGTTGTGTATAGGGTTCTATGGAATGTATTTTTATTGGGGCTCAAGAGAAACAAAACGCTAGTACATTCATGCTTGATTCCACTTAAGTAAACAAGTCCAAGATAAATCCTTCCAGCTAGGCGACACACTCCAGCTGAGTAAAAAGAACATGGTGTTCAAGCACTGTGCATTCAGTTCTTGAAATATCAGAAGTTCGTTCACGATGACATGAACCTCGGCATATTTTTTTTTTCCATTTCACAAATGGCAATAAAAATGTTATAATAATCTGGTATTCGATCATAGGTATAGGAAAACAAAGAAATTCTAACATAATCTATATTCATTTTCAAGATAACTGGATAAACGAAAAGAAGAAACGATTCACTTGGCGAGTATAGATCAGGGTGAAGATTTCTAAAATGCAGATCTTGGATGGAATTTCACAGAAGACATACAGAAAATGATTGGGCATTTGCGGAATTCTACATAGAGCCCTTAGTTTTGGTCGATGAGAGAACTTTTTCATCGATTGTTCAAAAAGTATTCTACTGTCAACCCAGATATCACAAAACAACAAACATCAAACCCACTGAAAAGTCTTTCTTGTGACAAACTGTGTTATCTAGATTATCGGAGAACATGTAGCAGTATGTACAATACCAATGGAAAATGTCAGGATACCCCCCCCCCCCCCCCCGGCAACCAATTTACATTTTGAGTGCAGTACAGTACTTGTACAGTATTTCATTACCTGTGTTAACAGTCACGGTAAAGGAACAACCAGTATTGACATTGCCAGCATTGTCAGTGACAGTATATGTCACAGTCGTCGTTGTACCAGCATTGAAGAAACTTCCACTTGCAGTGGAAGCAACTATACTTTGTATTCCAGAAGCATCACTTGCAGTTGGGTCTGTCCAGGTTACCGTCAGACCATTAGATCCTGCTTCAACCGTTCGCACAATGTCATTTATGCAATTCACTGTTGGTGGAGTCGTATCCACTGTAAACAACAAACAAAAAAAGGCACTTATACTTCAAGGGCATAAACAACTCACTGCTTATCACCACGCTAGAGCAGTTCATCTGCACGCAGTTGATGGGAAAACCTCTGCAGTAGACACCCCACCTTATATGATTTAAATTGAAAAGCTTTATGAATGCACGTACCCAATTTGATCAAAACTTTTGAAGTTACCATAGATTGTAACAATACCAAATAAGATACGTATAAGTATAAGATACGTATAAAATACGTATCTAATGAGTTCATTGATATCTCATGTTATATATACTTGACTCAAGTTACATTAAAATCCAACAATCATTTTTTTTTTAGTTATTGCGGCAATGAACCCAAATCCGACAATAGGCACTGTGACCTTTGACCTTTCAACTCCAAAATCTAACCAGTTCATCTTTGCATTATAGTACGCACCTGAGCCAAGTTTCATTAAAATCCACTTGCTGGTTATTGAGGTATTGTGATAACAAGAAACGGTTACGAACAGACGGTCACATGGATGCTCAGACGGATAACCCCAAAACATGATGCCTTCGCACCGAAATGGAAAGAATTTTGATTAGTAAGTCTGAAGCCCATGAGAATATATCTCTGAATGATTACCATTATTAAAAAGAACTTACCAGATATCCCGTGGAAAGTAATAGATCACATAAAGAAAATAGGCATTTGCAGAATTGAATCTAAATGGAACAAAATATTGTTTTTTTTATTTCAATGAGTCACAAGGAATCTATTATTTTGTTTAAAACTAAATCTTTGGCTGTCAGATAAGTGACAGAAGTGACATAAATTCAAGTGCAAGCTGGTGTTTTGTTTACACGCAACACATGAATCCTGCCACTTTACATCTTTGGTGTGATGTAGGTTAGACACCCTGTGCATCTTCAATGATATTATACTGTTAGTACACTAGTACGGTACTTCTACAGTATTTCATTACCTGTGTTAACAGTCACAGTAAAGGAACAATCGCTATTGACATTCCCCGCATTGTCAGTGACGGTATATGTCACAGTCGTCGTTGTACCAGCACTGAAGAAAGTTCCACTTGCTGTAGAAGCAACTATACTTTGTATTCCAGAAACGTCACTCGCAGTGGGGTCTGTCCACGTAACAATTAGACCACTGGTTCCTGCTTCCACCGTTCGCACAATGTCATTTATGCAATTCACTGTTGGTGGGACAGTATCCACTGGTAAAAAAAAAAAATGGTATATACTTTAAAGGTAAATTACATGATTGGGGGTAGTCCTCAACTTGGGCTGAAACTACTCTAGAATCAAGTAAACTATGCAAGGATTCTCCTGTGAAAATCTTGTAGTCAAACATTGACTCATTCAAAAATAAACAATGTTAATATCACTCGTAGCAGGGAAACCTGCTGTGTGGCTCTCTATGGAGCTTATTTTTATCACGCCCGGACAAAATTAAAATACTATGTTTATGCTTGATTCTCTTTAAGTAAACAAATTACAGACAAATCCTCCCAGGTGGGAGATCCACTCCTGCTAGTGTATAGTTGGTATATATTTCAACTCATTTGGTTCTTGAGGCATTTTCAAGTATTCCCAATCATGTCACTAACCTTTAAGGGCACAAATCACTACCACTTTCATTTAAAAAGAACACAAAATCGTACCAGAGACGTTCATCCCCACAACATGATTCCACCTCAGCAATGACATGAAAATACTTTCAATCAATAAGTCTGAAGCCCATGGGAATACATTTCTGAATATGATTATTATTAATTTTTCAGTTGCAATATTCTTAAAGTAAACTTCTGTTTCAATTCAGGTTTCTTATGCAATTTCTAGTTTTGCACAAAAAATTATGCTCACTTCTTTCTTGTACAGAAGGTTGAATAACTAGCTGGAAAAGGGTACTGTTTTGAGTAAGAGGATTAAGAGGGATTAGTAAATCCCAGCTCACTGTCTTCAGTGCATTTATTGATCTGTTCAAATTGGTGAAGGATGCACCCCGTGGGTTAGATGGAATTGACATTTTGAGTACAAGACAGTACAGTATTTTCATTACCTGTGGTAACAGTCACAGTAAAGGAACAGCCACTATTGACATTCCCTGCATTGTCAGTGACAGTATATGTCACAGTTGTCGTTGTACCAGCATTGAAGAAAGTCCCACTTGCGATAGATGGAACTGAACTTTGTATTCCAGAGAAATCACTTGACGTTGGTTCTGTCCATTGTACTGTTGTTCCAGTAGTTCCTGCTTCAACCGTTTGCACAATGTTGTTAATGCAGTTCACCGTTGGTGGCGTGGTATCCTCTGTCAGAAGGAACATAAATTATCAAATACAGAATATATTGAGCAAACTAAATCTTCAAATATATTCACTAGGCATTATCTGGAATACCCTAAAAAGCTGTGTACTATACAGTGTGTATCAAAAAAAAGTAAACACTACAATTAGTAATAGTAAAAAATGTATTTCAAAAAATTCTCATGATTTTGAGATTATTTTTTTAGATGAATATGTTACCTTGGATCTAAGCTATCTGACGACAAAACACACACCACTTATGGCTGCAAATTTGTCAACATCATGCACCTCCCACATCTAGACCAGGGTGGTCCTAATTGGGCAAGGGTGCTGCCATTTTTTGACCTTGTACAGAGGTGTGAGTGACCATAAGCAAAAATAGCTGAAAAAAAATGAAATTGCAAAAGCTCTAATACTTTTGTACAGAAAAAATTCACAAAAAGCTGAAAATAAGCTGTAAATCAAAAATAAAAATAGCTGAAAATCAGCTAAAAAGCTGAATTCTCACACCCCTGCTTGTATGAACTTTGGCCACATCTCCTCCCCTCATGTGTATCTCAACATCTTTCCCCAGGTTATCTTCCAATCGTCCATTCTTCCTTGGTCAGAGTCCCCTTCCACAAACACAGTCTGTAATGCCCGTGTTCAAGTTTTTCAGTGAATTTATCCAGGGTCAAAATGTTGGAAAGTGGACGCATCCCTTAAAATGGCCTCATACCTGATCACTGGACGGTAGACTCGACCACCTAGCCATCTGGACTCATTCCAGATTGGGGACATGTGTGGGACTAGGGGAAATACGAATGTTAGACAAGGGTACAATTGGATTTATATCATTAAATGTAGTCAATTTCCAGTTCGTCTGTCAGTTATTATGTAAAAATTAAACTGAAATAAAAACTTTCTGGGGCACAGACCTTCTCACTTCATTATTAACCTGTTGGAGACGATTTGATTTCACTATAACGCATATTTTCTATATACCCCAACACGAGTTAACTTGTACGTAGTCTCTAACAGGTTAAAGAATGTCGATGTCACATCAGATCAATAATTAGGTGTAGAGTTGCCCATTTCCATGTTTTCATGTCAAATGGCTGGAGCAGAGGTAGCAGAGGTAGACTTTTAAATTTACATATCACATCCTCTAAACATTGCAAAATGGATTGCTACTGTACTCTAACTTGCATAATAATCATGAAACATTTTTGTATAGCGCATAATGCATAGCAAAATAGCATGTCTCTAAGCGCTTTTTACAAAAGGAGTGGAGATGATGCACTGGGTTCGGAATTGTTTACAAAATGCTAAATAAGTGTGTTTTCAAACTATTTCTAAACTGTTCGTATGTTTGTATATTTATAAGATATTCCAGCATATTATTCCATGACACAGCAGCTGCATATGAAAATGATCTTTCCCCATATGAATTTGTCACAGTATGTGGGACCTGTAATAATGACTTTTTACTTGAATGAAGCATTCTTTCTGGTTTATATGGTGTTAACAATTCAATGAGATACAATGGAGCCAACTGATGAAAACATTGGTAAGCTAACAAAAGTACTTTATAATGTATACGGGATTGGATAGGTAGCCAATGTAAGTTTTTTAAGACTGGGGAAATTGGTTCATGTTTCTTTGTTTGTGTCACGAGTCACGCTGCTGAATTTTGAACGAGCTGTAATCTATGAATTTGACGAGACGAAAGACCAAAAAGCATATTTGATTTGGTTTTGAATAAAAAGCTTATTATAAACAGACAGTAAGTGACATACACATAGAACTTACGAATGTTGACAGTCACAGTAAAGGAACAGCCTGCATTGACATTCCCCGCATTGTCAGTGACGGTATATGTCACAGTTGTTGTTGTACCGGCAGTAAAGAAAGTTCCACTTGCAGTGGAAGCAACTATACTTTGTATTCCAGAAACATCACTCGCAGTTGGGTCTGTCCATGTTACAGATAAACCAGTAGTTCCTGCTTCAACTGTTCGCACAATGTCATCTATGCAATTCACTGTAGGAGGGGTGGTATCCACTGTCAATGTAAAGTTAGGAAAGAAAATCATAACATATATCTGACCAATAAACTACTTCAAAATCATTCAATCATGCAGGTAAACCCTGCATAGTATTACTATTATCTAACCTAAACTTAGATTTGACCCTTTTCAACAAAACATGAAGTGGTTAGAATGAGTGAAATACAATTTACAGTGTTAACACACCTACACGTACACTACGTTTGCCGTCAGATAAAAGTTTACTAACCAGTCCACAAAGTTTTTTTTTTTTTTGCAATCGGTGACAAACGTGTTAATGTTTTTGCCGCCAAATTTTGGAATAACTCCCACACAGAAATTAGAGAACAACCAACACTTGACATTTTCAAAAAGCATCTTAAAACCTAACTGTTTTCTCTATACTCTTTGTACACATTTGATTCTACATAAGCGCTATTTGTGTAAAGCGCACATATAAATACTCATTATTATTATTTTTATCATTACAGTGACCAGCCAGGAACAGGTTTCACTGAAATTCCCTACAACATCTGAGACGATAAATACAAAAATTGTGGAAAAGATGCTTTACAATCCAAAAATAGAAATATGTTTTTATTAATGAGTCCAAAGACGATGGTAATAAATGTTATGATCATTATTAAATAGAACTTACCACTGGTGACAGTCACAGTAAAAGAACAGCCACTATTGACATTCCCTGCATTGTCAGTGACAGTATATGTCACAGTTGTTGTTGTACCAGCATTGAAGAAACTTCCACTTGCAGTGGAAGCAACTATACTTTGAATTCCAGAAATATCACTTGCAGTTGGTGCTGTCCAAGATACTGTTGTTCCAGTGGTCCCTGCCTCAACTGTTTGCACAATGTTGTTAATGCAATTCACTGTTGGTGGGGTAGTATCCACTGTAAACAGAAAGTTGGGAAAGAGTCTTTACAAATACCTGAACAAACCACTACTTGAAAATCATTTAATCATTACAGAAAAACACTGCATAAAATGTCAATCTTAACCCGTTGCCTCCGAGATTCTGAAAATCCCATAGAGTTAACACAGGGCACATCCGGTTCCTGTATCCAACGGGTTAAAATTTCATTTTTCACTTTCTTGCTAGTCTTGGTTCCAGATCATGCAATTTCTTCTTCCATCAGAGTATACTCACTCTGTGTCAGTCTCAGAGTCAAAGCAGTTGACTGAAGATAGGATCAATATAGAATGGGTTAATCCAAACATCTGAAAGCCAGACTACTGTTCAGAAATACATATTAGTATGAAGGGAACACGATAGGGCCGTCGTCAAATAGAAATTTCTCTTCCAACATGTCACCTCAAATATTTAGCCGACAGACACAGCTGTCGACACAACAATGGTCTGATTAATTGGGACATTCATAATGAAGTCTTACACCACCGTACCTATTCATGTTTAGACACACCTGTATCGTGGCTACATACTACAGGGGATAATCAGCCTGCCAGGGGGCCCCAGTGATGACTGACATTGCTATTGAAAGCAGCAGTGGAATTTTGAACTTTGGGCTTGACCACATCGTTAATTTCCAGGGAACAAAGATTCTTATGGTGTAGATTACACTCAGAACAATGCTTCTCAGTTTCTATAACCTTCTGCAAGTGTGAGAAAGAAAAAAAAAATGCTTGCTTTGAGAAGTGACTGCCTGCGGAGATGACATTGTCAGGTCCTGATTTATTACTTTGATACCCTGTGTGTTGTTGTCGGTAAGGTAAAATCTCTGTCGATATATCGTCTTTCAGTCAAAATACTGTTACCTCAACAAGCTTTCCGACAGAAGGCCTGTCGATGACGCCACTAGAACACAATTAACATCAACTAGAGCAAACTCCCACTTCAAATCATTTCAATTACAAAAAACTCCAAAAAATTTATCATTGGTGATCCACTCTTTCAGCGGATCACCATTAATTTCGTCAGAATCTCTCTTTCTTTCTTTATTTCTTATTTGTCTACGATTTTTGTGTAGACAATATCTCAAGAATGATTCTGTCAATGACCTTGCAACTTTCCATGATCATGTGCCATGGCATTATCTTGCCTCAAATTTCTTTGCGTTGTCATCAGTCGTCTTGTGACGTCATCTATGACGTCATTTATCAAAATCCATTATTGTCAATATCTCATCAGGGCAATGCATTCAGAATTTCAGATCACCAAATTTGGCAGGCACAAGGTTCAGGTCAAGGGTCATCTTTCAGACCCATCCACGTGCGCACACGCGTCAGGACAGATGCGTACGTGTGCATCAAAATTTTAAAATGCTCCAATCGACCTAGGATTTTGTCTGCATACGGTTCAGGCCATTTTGAGCATTTAATGTTTTTGCGTGTGCGCCTACGTGCGTCGCCGCGCCATGCGCATGCCTTATTCAAGCGAAAACCATTGTTTCTTTTTATGGTGTCTGAATGAATTCTTCACCATTCTAAACCTTTTCGGCATCTCCTGGACCTATATTAACGCTTGCGCGTGCAAAAAACATAAAAAATCGACGCGCAGGAGTGTAGGCTGAAAAAGGTAAAAATATACCTATTTTCAAATCAATATAATTGAAAAACGAATCCGTGAACCCCCAAATTTCTTTTTATATCTGGAAAGAGTATGAGTTGTAGAATCTATTCATGTCTCACTTAACTATGTTGATAATTGTGACATCATCATATTGGCATGTAAATAGAAGACTGCAAATATGAATGGATTACAGTATGGTCGACTGTGTTCTTTGATCTGTACTTTGGTTATTCTTGGTTGATTTTCTCCCTCCTTGAAATATATTGTAGCTGAGACTTTGCTCGTTCATAGCCATGATCTCATATTTTCAATCAGACGACGGGATCATACAAATATTTTCCGTTGAAAACAATATGTCATAATTCCATATAATGGTAAAGTGTAACTGCATTTTAATGTAGACTTCAGACGTCCAGGTTCAAAAAGAGGGATAGCTTTTAACTCCGGAACTGTTATCAATTGCATTTTGCATACTCTTCAGACGTAATGTTCAAATCAGATCATCATGCGGATCACCCAATTTGTCTCAGTGACAAGTTCAGATCTAGTTTCAACTTAGATTTGTCCCTCTTTAGGAACACATACTAGAGGTAGAATGAAGGGGATACACTTAACGTCAAAAGGGATTTTAGAGTATAAAGTGTAAAAAGTCAGATACAGCATCACTTGAAATTCTTTACATCGTTTGTGACAGTGAACATTACATTTGTTGTAAAAGTGTTGCACAATCCGATAATGGACATAGTTTCCTCTAAAACGTGTCAAGAACATTGGAATATATTTCTAAATGTGATCATCATTAAATAGAACTTACCACTGGTGACAGTAATTAAAGTATAGTTGCTTCCACTGCAAGTGGAAGTTTCTTACTGCGGTACAAACAACACCTGTGACATATACTGTCACTGACATGCAGGGAATGTCAATAGTGGTGTTCTTTTACTC
>JZLH01S0245671.1:38680-59919 GCA_001188425.1 Eucidaris tribuloides
CATAATTAACAATTTTCAAAATTCTGTGTAAACTTTTAAAGCCTCTACCAAACTCTATCAAATAAAACAAACAGAATCAAAATTCATCTAGATATAAAGGGATAGCAGCATTTTAAGCTATTTTGAATAAATTTACATTGATTAGCCTAATTAACAAACTTCCAAGTTGTGTTGAAATTTGGAAGCCTCCAACTAGCCCTATCCTATAATACAAACAGAACTAACCCTAGGTAAAGTTTTTGATGCTGACTCCTGCACACTCAAAGTTTGTTGACCTGAATGACCTCTAACCTTGATTTTGTGACCTGAAATTCTACCCAAATGATTAGTGATGCTTCATAACCCTTATATTCAAGTTACAAGGAATAAGGATGAATACTTTAAAAATTATGCCCAAAATGAAAACAACTAAACCTTGGTTAAGTTTTTATGGTTGACACTGACAGGGACGCAGTTGGAAAGTGGCACGTACATGTATATCTCGCTTCTGCTATGTATAGCAGGCAAGAAAAAAATGGCATTCATTGACAAGATTCATTCACGTTTGACCCTTAGCATTGACCTTGAGTCTCATGAAACATACTTAACCCACATTACGTCAACATCCGATCACCCATTCTTAAGAGTGGTAATCAGCCTAAATCAGACATCTGACTTGACAAACTTTTGTTTTATATCTATTTGCTAAATCATATTAATAACAAACATTACAAACTGAAGTTACAGTTAGAAAATTGTATTTTGGAATAAAGTTCATTGACCTTTAACCCTTGACAATGGCAATTGACCTCTTTGAATCTACCAAATTATTTCCCCTTTAGTGTTTCCTCCTAGTTACTACATTATATAAACAACAAAATGACATGATGCATAATACACGTCTCTCATTTATCTTGTGATTTCAGACTAAACACATTTCAAAATTATGCCATTTTAGGCTTCCGACTTTTTTCCGTCATTTTCCATTGATTTTGAAAAAAATGGCATAAAAAAGAATAATTAATAAATTGCACAAATTTGTGTCAAACTTTGAGAGTCCCTACCTGCCCTATCAGATTATACACGTACAAGCAAAATTAAAAGAAACCACAAAAAATTGTGATTTTGAATACATTTGAATAAATTAGCATAATTAATGAACTTCAAAATTCTGTGCACAAGTTTGGACACCCTTTCCTAGCAATCTCAGCAATAAAAATCAGGAGCTGCAAAAAAAAAATAAAGGAGAAGTGGCATTTTGGTCATTTATCATTGATTTTGAATAAAGTTGCATAAATAAACACAATTGATAAGTTTTTAAATTATGTGCAGAAGTTTTGAATATCTTACCAAGCCTATCAGACAAAACAAGCAAAATTAAAATCTGCCCACAAATAAAGGAATAGTAGCATTTTTAGTCATTCTGAGTAAAGTTGCATAAATGACCATGATAAATGAACTTTCAAATTCTGTATTGCAGTTTGGACACCCGTACCAAGACTTATCAGATAAAACAACCAGAATCAAAATTTGCCTAGAATTAAGGAATTGTGGCATTTTTAGGGATTTTGAATACATTTGCATAAATTAGCGTGATTAACTTTCAAATTCATGTCCATGAGAATAAATTTCTGACTAATGATCACTGATATAACTTACCACTGGTGACAGTCACAGTAAAAGAACAGCCACTATTGACATTCCCTGCATTGTCAGTGACAGTATATGTCACAGTTGTTGTTGTACCAGCATTGAAGAAACTTCCACTTGGAGGGGAAGCAACTATACTTTGAATTCCAGAAACATCACTTGCAGTTGGTTCTGTCCATTGTACTGTTGTTCCAGTGGTCCCTGCCTCAACAGTCTGTACAATGTTATTGATGCAATTCACTGTTGGAGGGGTGGTATCCACTGTCAATGGAAAGTTTGGAAAGAGAGTCTTAACATATATCTGAACAAACCACTACTTCAAAATCATTTAATTATTACAGGAAAACACTGAATAAAATTTCAGTCGTAGAATTGCATTTGTCACTTTCTTGCTAGTCTTGGTTTCAGATCATTCAATGTTTTCTTCCATCAGAGTACACTCACTCTGTGTCAGTCTCACAGTCAAAGCAGTTGACTGAAGATAGGATCAATATAGGATGGGTTTCACACCTATTCACCTTATAAAATTGAAACAAGGCATTTCTAAATGATGTTATAGGTAGAACAAGAAAGTTACGCAATGCAGAATTATGGTATCTCGCCAGCATCTCGCCAAATTTTAAACAGAATGCATTTCAATATAATGCCATATCAGGCTTTCGGGGGGTTTTTTTGGGGGGGTGGGGGGAGGGGGGGTCATTTTTCAATTCAATTATTTTGTGTAAGTTAATATAATTAAAAATGTTCAATATAATACAGTGAAACCTCGTTATAACGAGGACCTAAAAACCATGACAATTACCTTGTTATATCAGGTTTCTCCCTATATCAGGGTCCAAAAACAAAGAAATATAAGGAGTTGGGGCCTGCAAAATCACCTTGTTATAACAGGATTTTGTTATATCCGACCTCTTTATATCGAGGTTCCACTGTACAATACAATTGATTCTTATATAGCGCATTTCCAATTTCACACATGATCAATGCGCTTTACAACTTATATGATTAGATAAAACTGAGAGAACAAAAATGTTTTCAGCTCCCTTCTGAATGTGTATATCAAAGCTGATGAGTGCAGCTCCTTTGGCAACTTATTCCAGACTCTTGGTCCACAATAATGCAAGCTGCACTCATCAGCTTTCGTGTTGGCTTGTGGTAAACGGAGTCTGTGTAAAGTTTTAAAGCCTTTACCAAGCCTTATCAAATAAAACAAACAGAATCAAAATTCATCTAGAGATAATAGGATAGTAGCATTTTTAGTTATTTTGAATAAATTTGCATAAATTAGCATAATTAACCAAAACTTTCAAATTGTGTTGAAATTTGGAAGCCTCTACCTAGCCCTGTCCAATAATACAATGGGAACTAATCCTAGGTAAAGTTTTTTATGCTGACTCAACAGCACACGCAAAGTATGTTGACTTAAATGACCTCTAACGTAGATTTTGCGACCTAAAATTCTACCCAAATGACAAGTGATGCTTCAGAACCCTATGTTCAAGTTTCAAGGAATAAGGACTTATACTTAAAAAATTATGCCCAAAATGAAAAAAAACTTAAGGTTGGTTTAAGTTTTAATCATTGACGCTGACGCCATAGGAAAGGTGGCGCCTACACGTACATGTATATATACCTTTGACCTTTGACGAAAAATATTATCATTACATCCTTGCTTCAGGTATTGTTAAAATCCATCCAGTGGTACTTCAGTAATCTTGTTTAAAAGAAAGTGCAGACACACGAAGTACAGACGCCAGGACGCACAGACATATGGAGGGACAACCTGCTTCAGGAGAAGGCATAAAAACTATTTTACACTTATTAATCAAGTGTAAACCGTCAAGAACACACTGTACTGAAATTCCCCCACATTATCTGTGACAGTATACATCACACTTTTAAAACATATGTTTTACAATCCCCAAAATAAATATTATTTCCCTCAGAAAGTTTGATGGATATAGGAAAAGGAATATATTTCTGACAGATGATCTTTACTATAAAGAACTTACCACTGGTGACAGTCACAGTAAAGGAACATCCACTATTGACATTCCCTGCATTGTCAGTGACAGTATATGTCACAGTTGTCGTTGTACCGGCAGTGAAGAAAGTTCCACTTGCGACAGATGGAACTGAACTTTGTATTCCAGAGAAATCACTTGATGTTGGTTCTGTCCATTGTACTGTTGTTCCAGTGGTTCCTGCTTCAACAGTCTGTACAATGTTGTTGATGCAGTTCACGGTTGGTGGGGTAGTATCCTCTGTAAATAAAAAGAAACCAATTATCAATCTATAAACCTTGACTGCTAGAATATTTTTGAATTGTAGAAGCTCCAAACAAGCACAAATCACTTGTCGTGACAGCGCTACACATAAACAGAGAAACAGTGCATAGAACCAACATGAGGTCACAGAAATCATCCCCATGCCCAGGGGCGCAAATCCATTTTGAAATGTAGGGGGGACATCACATGCAGGAACCTGCCAGCCAATTTTTTTTTTCGTACTAGCCAAAGAACTTCTGACAAGTGGGGGGCAGGTGGCCGACGACCAAAACCATTATTTGCCCACCAAAATTTGTTGAACCTAGCCACACAACTTCTGACAGGCGAGGGGCAGGGGGCCCACGATGACCAAAACCATTTTTTGCCCGCCAAATTCCTAGCCAAACCACAATCACAGACTTATGCACACTTGTAAATTCGTGTGGGGGACATTTGATATTGTGTCCCTCACCTTCAAAATCGTGGGGATTGCACCCCTGCCAAGCCCGGTGTGTCAATCATACAATCACTGGCACTAGCTCTCACATATGTGCCTCTCCCATTTTTCTTACACTGTTACTGCTCTTCCACTCATTTGTTTGGGCGGGGGGGGGGGGGGTTGGCTTCTGCTCATTTTATATTCGCATTATGATTGCACTGAGACTATGATTCTTACAAGATTTAGAATATGTGCAGAGTATTATTTTGACATTTGCAATAAGTTCAAATTCGTTCTTATTAAAATCTCATTCCCCAAAAGCTATATTAAAGATTGATTTCAGGATGTGCAAGTCCATCACTTGCCTTTACTATCAATACCAAATGGTAGTTTCGTACTTAGAAATGGTGTGTTGAAAGTGTATTAAATATCCATACGTTTTGAACTTGTTGCTTTATGAGGAAAAACTAATAACAATATGCTTTGTTCTTTCCATGAGTTAACATTTTTTGTGAATTGCAGAACACGGTTATGTGTACGTTGGCATGACTACCTCAAAGCTGCAGTCCAGTGGTTGGCTACGTACGCTTAAATGCACGGTCAAGCGGCTGAACTCTGTGTGACCTTCAGTTAACGGCCGCTTGGACAAATTTGGAATTAACGGAATGGCCCATGCACATCACTGTGCCAATTTTGAATTTAAACGTCCAGATTTTAATCCAAACTATGTATTCTACCCAAAGATTGTATGACAGGTGTTTATTTATCCTTATCTTCACATTATGAACAATTTGAGCTGATTTCATTCATGTTGCCATTTTCTGGCATGCAAATCCCATACTCTATCTTTAAAAATGTATTTTAATTCAAGCATAATTTTATGGCATACAAGTTACACGATTAAAAAAAACTTACGGATGTTGACAGTCACGGTAAAGGAACAAGCACTATTGACATTTCCTGCATTGTCTGTGACAGTATATGTCACTGTCGTCGTTGTACCAGCATTGAAGAAACTTCCACTTGCAGTGGAAGCAACGACACTTTGAATTCCAGAAACATCACTTGTAGTTGGGTCTGTCCATGTTACAATTAGACCAGTAGTTCCTGCTTCAACTGTTCGCACAATGTCATCTATGCAAATCACTGTTGGAGGGGTGGTATCCACTGTAAATGGAAAGTTAGGAAAAGTTGAAATTAAAATTAATATTAGAAATTTTAAAAAGTTGCATAAATTAGCATAATTAATCAATTGCAAAAATCTGCGTCAAACTTTGAGAGGCCATACCAGACCTATCACATTATACACGCAAAATTGAAATAAACAACCCCCCAAAAATTGTGATTTTGAATACATTTGAATAAATCAGCATAATTAATGAATTTCAAAATTTTGTGCACAAGTTTGGATGCCCTGACCTTAAGTTTATGAGTCTGAGTAATAAAAATCAGGAGCTGCCGAAAAATAAAGGAGAAGTGGCATTTTTGTCATTTATCATGATTGATTTTGAATAAATTTGCATGAATTGACATAATTGATAAGTTTATTAAATTCTGTGCAGAAGTTTTGAATCTCTTACCAAGTTCTATCAGATAAAACAAGTAAAATCAAAATCTGTCTAGAATAACCAAATTGCGGCAATTTTGGTGATTTTAAATAAATTTGCGAAATAAACTTCCAAATTCTGGGTTGAAGATTGGAAGCCCTATCAAGACCTGTCAGATACAACAAACAAAATCAAAATCTCCCTAAAAATAAATGAATGATAATATTTTTAAAAAGAACTGATGTCCATGGAAATAAATTTCTGACTGATGATCATTGATATAACTTACCACTGGTGACAGTCACAGTAAAAGAACAGCCATCATTGACATTCCCGGCATTGTCAGTGACAGTATATGTCACAGTTGTTGTTGTACCAGCATTGAAGAAACTTCCACTTGCAGTGGAAGCAACTATACTTTGAATTCCAGAAACATCACTTGCAGTTGGTGCAGTCCATTGTACTGTTGTTCCAGTGGTCCCTGCCTCAACAGTCTGTACAATGTTATTGATGCAATTCACTGTTGGAGGGGTGGTATCCACTGTAAACGGAAAGTTGGGAAAGAGAGTCTTTACAAATACCTGAACAAACCACTACTTCAAAATCATTTAATTATTACAGGAAAACACTGCATAAAATATCAATCTGAAAATTTCATTTTCCACTTTCTTGCTAGTCTTGTTTTCAGATCATGCAATTTTTTCTTCCATCAGAGTACACTCACTCTGTGTCAGTCTCATAAGGTGCATTCACCTTACAAATCTTCGCAAAGTTTGGCTTGATCGTTCACACTGGGGCAAAACTTCAAGAAGATTTACTTCCCGCGAAACTTCTCGAAGATTTGAAACGCACTGCGCATGTGGAAACAATCAAAATGAACGGAGATTTTGCTGCAGATTGATCAGGAATTTTGTTTCTGCTATGCTCCAATGTCCTTTACATTTCATATTTATTTCAATGAAAGTATGCCAAGGCTCACACAAAAATTGAATGAGTTTGGACTTATGTTGCTGCGAACAAAACGCACGTAAATATCCGAGCTACATGGTTTACTCAAGTCATAACGTATTCAACTTCATGTTTGTGTACAGTGCGCATTTATGTCCCCACACCGGAAATGTGCTGAGGCTCATGGGATATAACTTCCCGAAGTTTGTGTTCACACTCAAAATGTCGCGGGAAGTTTCTTGATGTTCGGGAAATTTCCTACAAAGTTGTGGGAAGTTTCACAGGAAGTTTCGCGGGAAGTTTGTGTTCACATTACCAAACTTCGCGAAGTTAATCTTCGGGAAGTAAAACTTCGCGAAGTTTGCTGTAAGAGTGAATGCACCTATAGTGACTGAAGATAGGATCAATATAGGATGGGTTAATCCACACATCTGAACCCCAGGCTACTGTTCGGCAATACATATTAGAATGAAGGCAACACAATTAACCATTTAACATCAACTAGAGCAATTCGACTATGTCTAGTTGATGGGTATGTCTCTGTCCACTATCCAGCATGCTTGAATGGCTTACAGCATACATGATCAAAACCCACTTTTACACTCAGAGTTATTGTAACAAAAGTTTAGAGACATGACTTTGGATAGGTTTACCACCTAATCTAAAAACAGCATTCATAACTGAAGTTATGGGAAGAAACTCTCCTTTTGGAACAAAGTTCATTAACCCATTACCTTTGACTTTTGACCCAAATGGCTCAATGAAAACATTTCTCATTGGATTTCACACCTATTCACCTGATAAAATTGATACAGGGCATTCCCTAATGATGTTATATAGCAATGCGTAATCATAGTATCTCGCTAGCATCTTGTGATTTAAAACAAGCATGCATATGGGCAATTCCATGATTAGTTACGTTACCCTTTATGACAAACTTTACTCAACATTTGGCTCTTACATGAATATGCTTTGATATTATTTTTCTGTTATGGTACCGTCAGTTCTCTAGACTGGCACCTACTTCACAATATCAAGCAAAACCATGAAACATGGTTTAGTGGGTAATAACAAGAACTTTAATTATGGTTAGTTACATTACTTAAAGACGACATGGAAAAAAATGACAAGTCTTTGTAATCAAAGTTTCGTCAACCTGTTTTCAACTGAAACAAACTGTGGTATTCATGCTATTTCTGGTGTCTTGGTAAGTCATTTGATATATAACTAATTGATAAAAATCTTTTCATTTTTAACTACAACATCAAAAACATGGTTAGTTACGTTACGGTTAGTTATGTTACATTTTGTCCATGCACCCACAAATTTGCATTTATTCATGTCTTTTCCAGATTTACTTTGCATATGTGGGGCTTTATTACTTTCAAAACAATGAGTAGAGGCTGTTGGCATGGAAAAAACTGCAGAATGAATGCTAATTTTTCATAAAACTGAGATTTATTCACACTAGTCCCACATGTGGTATTTTATGGATGGTTCTGATTCTTCTGAGTGCAGTTGAAGACATAAAATTTAGAGTAGAAATGATGTCCCCCATTGTTACTTCATGATTCACACCCATTCAAACCATTAAAATGTAATATGATTCGAGATAAAGCACTTTATATAATTTGTGATTTGTCCAAGGATTCATGGATTTGCCCATATGCATAAATTACATAGCTGCCAATGTGTCTCATCAGAAATCAGTAAATTCATTGATGGAGATTAGTAATACCAACACATTTTCCATAGAAGTACACAGTATTTGTGTTTACAAAAATTAGTAATCTTCAGTTTATAACAAACCAAACTGAATAAATGGAGAATGAAATTAGTAATCATTACTAAATATTAGTACCAGTTGGCAGCTATGAAATTAGCATAATTGATAAGTTTTTAAATTTTATGCAGAAGTTTTGAATCTCTTACCAAGCCCTATCAGATAAACAAATAAAATCAAAATCTGCCTACAACTAAAAAATTAGTGGCATTTTTAGTGATTTTGAATAAAGTTGCATAAATTACCATAATCAATGAACTTTCAAATTCTGTGTTGAAGTTTGGAAGCCCCTAGCAAGACTTATCAGATAAACAACCAGAATCAAAATCTGCCTAGAATAAAGGAATTGTGGCATATTTCGTGATTTGAATAAATTTGCATAAGTTAGCATGATTAATGAACTTCTAAATTCCAGAGTTGTAACCAAGTCATTCTGTCTCAAGTCAAGTCAAGTCGCAAGTAATTTTTCACAAGTCAAGTCAAGTCACAAGTCATTTGCCCACAAATCAAGTCACGTCGCAAGTAAGAAAAATTGGCGAATCGAGTCTGACTTGAGTCCAAGTCACTGACTCGAGTCAACAACTGCCAAATTCTGGGTTGAAGTTTGGAAGCCCCTACCAAGACTTGTCACATTCAGCAAACATAATCAAAATCTGTCTAGAATAACAGAATTGCGGCAATTTTGGTGATTTTGAATAAATTTGTGAAATAAACTTCTAAATTCTGGGTTGAAGATTGGAAGCCCTACCAAGACCTGTCAGATACAACAAACAAAATCAAAATATCCCTAAAAATAAATGAATGATAGTATTTTTAAAAAGAACTGATGTCCATGGAAATAAATTTCTGACTGATGATCATTGATATAACTTACCACTGGTGACAGTCACAGTAAAAGAACAGCCATCATTGACATTCCCTGCATTGTCAGTGACAGTATATGTCACAGTTGTTGTTGTACCAGCAGTGAAGAAAGTTCCACTTGCAGTGGAAGCAACTATACTTTGAATTCCAGAAATATCACTTGCAGTTGGTGCTGTCCATTGTACTGTTGTTCCAGTGATCCCTGCCTCAACACTCTGTACAATGTTATTTATGCAGTTCACTGTTGGAGGGGTGGTATCCACTGTCAATGGAAAGTTGGAAAAGAGGGTCTTAACAAATATCTGAACAAACCACTACTTCAAAATCTTATAATTATTACAAGAAAACACTTCATGAAATTTCTATCACAAAACAAATTTGTAAATTCCAGATGTATTTTTTCTTTCATCAGAGTACACTCACTCTGTGTCAGTCTCATAGTCAAAGCAGTTGACTGAAGATAGGATCAATAAAGGATGGGTTTTAAATCCAAACATCTGAACCCCAAACTACTGTTCGGCAATACATATCACAGTTTAGAATGAAGGGAACACAATTAACCCTAAAAAGACTGGGCTATTTTGGAGGCTTGAAAAACTGGGGAGGGGGGGGGCCTTTTGGCCCCCCCCCCCCAGATCTCGGCTGTTGGTCGTCCGACCGCAACCAAATATTGCACAAGCTTCCCTTTGTCATGTCCTCTAAAACAAAACATAGTCGAAATACTGATATTCATTGTATTTTTTAATATATTCATAATTAATTATGTAAATATGCAAATTTTTATCAAAAAATTTAATTTTTCATATTTTGGTGCCTATTGTGGTCCATAAATTCCTGTTTCAAGGTTTTCAGTTGTAAGAAGAGCTTGTTTATCATGGAATTGTGTTGTTTCATGCTTGAATTATTAGATATGCTTATGCAAATTAGTAATTACTACATATGCAAATAAGTATTCCGCATGTATTTCTTTATTTTGCATTTCTTATGTATTTCTTTATTTTTTATGTAATGTTTTTCACTAATTTCATATCCTAGAACTGCTACTTGAATTCACAAGGGACATTATATAGAAAAAAACAAATAAAAATGTAGTTAGAAAACAATGTCTATAACATTCATTCAAATACCACACACTTTACACACAAATGAATACAAATTTTGATTTCTTACGTGACATGTGATACAAAAATGTTATGTAACTCCGCAACCGCGGCATGGGGGTATACAAATTTGGTATCACAAGTTGCGTAAAATTCATGAGAAAAAAGTCATGAAATGGTGGCGCGAACGCTTTTTGTGCAAAAAAGTTATCTTGGTTTATGTATAGGGGGGGCCTTCCCCCCAGTCTTTTTAGGGTTAATATCATCAACTAGAGTAATTTGACTACGTGTAGTCGATGGGTATGCCTCCATCCATTATCTAGCAAGTTTAACTGGCTCACAGCATACATGATCAAAACCCACTTTTATACTCAGAGTGATTATAACAACAGTTTAGTGACATACATGTATGACTTTGGATTGATTTATCACCAAATATAAATACAGCATTCATAACTGAAGTTACAGGAAGAAAATTACCTTTCAGAACAAAGTTCATTACCCTTTTACCTTGACTTTTGACCCAAATGGCTAAATAAAATTATTTCTCATTGGGTTTCACATCTATTCATGAGATAAATTGATATTAGACATTTCTAAATGATGTTATAAAGATTTGAGACAGAACACATTTTGAAATTATATCACTTCAGGCTTTCAGGGTTTTTGCCATATTTCATTGATTTTGAATAAGTATGCATAAATTAGCATAATTAACAATTTTCAAAATGCTGTGTAGTAGATTTGAGCCCTTACCAAGCCCTATCAGATGAAACAAACAGAATCAAAATCTACCAAATAATTAAGCAGCATTTTTTTGTGATTATGAATATATTTGCAGTAATGAGCTTTTTCTCTGAAAATTTGTTGAAGCCCTCACCTACCACTATCAGTCTACAAAATCAAAATCAAACTCTGCCATAAAATAAGGAAAAGTTGACTCCACAACATAGTCTAAGTCTGTTGAAGTGAAATGACCTTTGAACATTTTGTGACCCGACATACTACTTGAATGATTAGTAAAATTTTGTAACCCTTATGTCCAAGTTCCAAGGAATGCAGACTTGATAACATTTACTTTCAAAATTATGCCAAAATTAAACTAGAGCAGTTCACCTGTGCGCATGGGTATGCCTCTGCAGTCAGCTCTCCCACCCAATTTGATTTGAGTTGAAAAGCATCATGCTACCATGGTAGCGAAACCAAATCAGATAAGTATAAGCCCTGGTGACCTTTGACCCCTCACCTCCAAATTCTAATTAGTTCATCATTGCCTGATATGACATACTCGTCCCAAGTTACATTGAAATCCAATTAGTCGCTCTACAGTTATTATGACAATGAGCCAAATTTTGGGCAAGTATGAGGCCTTGTGACCTTTGATCTTTCAACTTTGAAATCTTATCAGTTCATTGTAGCCTCATGAAACATACTTAACCCACATTAAATCAACATATGATCACTCCTTCTTAAGATATAGTGGTAACCAGCCTAAATCAGACATGTCTACGGCCCATAACCTTTGAAATTTGACCTTTCAACTCCAAAATATCATCAGTTCATCAGTGCTTTATCATACTTCACTCACTATACCTCAAAATCTGATACACTGTTCTTCAGTTGAGGTAAAGACGGTAAGCATGGGGCCTCATGACCAATGACCTTTGACTTTTCAACTCCAAAATCTAATCACTTCATTGGTGCCCAATAATACACACTTAAACCAAGTTAAATCTGACCACCCATTCTTACGTTATTGTTAATGAACCCAAATTAGACATGTATAAGGCCACGAGACCTTTGATCTCCGAACACTAATCTGCTCATTGGTGTCTTATGGTACTAGATACTAGCTCTCAGTAACATCAAAATCTGATTAGCTGTGCTTATGTCACTGCAGTAATGAGAACCATGAATAGAAGAATGCCTGAACAACCCAAAAACATAATGCCTCCAGAAATTTTGTAGCGGAGGCATAAATAATTAACCTTGGTTCCGTTTCTATTATTGACACCGCCACCGCCACCAGAAAAGTGGCATCTATGTCTTGCCTGCTATGAGCATTAAAGGCAAGGTTCACCCTGACGTCAAGTTGGTTTTAAAAGCAGAATAATGAGAGAAACATATTGGTGAAAGTTTGGCGAAAATCCACCAAAAAAAACAAAGTTTACGAAGGTTTAAAGTTTCAATTTTGTGACGTCACATGCGAGCAGCTCCCTATATGTCATGTTATATAAATTCCATAAATTTACATTTTTTTTATGTTTCATGATAATTGAATGGGGGGTTTTGACAGAATTCTATATGAAATAAGGTTTCTGATAATATATCGAATGCTCGGGTAAAACAATTTCCAAATTTCCGAGAAAACGGCACTTTTATGGAATTTATATCACATAACATATAGGGAGCTGCTCGCGTGTGACGTCACAATATTGAAACTTTGAACCTTCATAACTCTGTTATTCTTTGATGGATTTTCGCCAAACTTTCACTAATATGTTTCTATCATTCTGCTTTTATTAAAACCTACTTGATGTCAGGGTGAACCTTGCTTTTAATAACTGGAGTTCTAGAGAGGAAACAGCATCTTGGGATAAAGTTCATTGACCTTTTAACCTTGACTCTAGATGGATTTGGCCAAAAATCTTTTCATTACATCCTTGCTTCAGGTATTGTTAAAATCCCTTCACTGGAACTCGAGTAATCTTGTTCACAGACACACAGATGTACAGACACAAGGATGCACAGACATACGGAGGGACAACCTGAAAACGAAATGTCTCCTGCTCCCTTAAAGATTGTGTCAGGGATTTGCAAGTCCATTATTTCCCTTCATTATCAATACCAAACGGTAGTTTAGTACTTACAGATGGTGTGTTGAAAGTTTGAGATCCACACGTCATGAATTTGTTGTTTTATGAGAAAAACTAATAAAGACATGTTACCAGAATGTTGTTCTTTCCGTGAGTTTAAATTTTGCTCAAATTGCGAATTGCAGTTATGCGTACCGCCGCAAGACCAGCGGAGCACACTGATTGGTTAAACGGCTAAACTCGGCACGTCCTTCGGCTAACGGCTGATAGGACAATTTTGGGAAGGCCCGTGCACGTCAACGTCACTGTAAATTTTGAAGTTTAATCGTCCAGATTTTCACCAAAACTATGTATGCTACCCAAAGGTTCTATGACAGGTGTTTATTTATACTAATCTTCACATTGTGAACGATTTGAGCTGATTCCATTCATTTTACCGATTTCTGACGTGCAAATCACTTACTCTGTCTTTAAGGAGATAAGGCATAAAACTATTTACACTAGTGATCAAGTGTAAACCGTCAGGAACACACTGTACTGAAATTCCCCCACATTATCTGTGACAGCATACATAACACTTTCATAAAAAATATGTTTTGCAATCCCCAAAATAAATATAATTTCCCTTAGAAAGTTGGATATAGGAATAGGAATATATTTCTGAATGATAATCATTATAAAGAACTTACCACTGGTGACAGTCACAGTAAAGGAACAGCCACTATTGACATTTCCTGCATTGTCAGTGACAGTATATGTCACAGTTGTTGTTGTACCAGCATTGAAGAAACTTCCACTGGGAGGGGAAGCAACTATACTTTGAATTCCAGAAAAATCACTTGCAGTTGGTGCTGTCCATGATACTGTTGCCCCATTATTTCCTGCTTCAACCGATTGCACGATGTTGTTAATACAGTTCACTGTTGGTGGGGTAGTATCCTCTGTGAATAAATAGAAAAAAAATTATCAATTTACAAACCCTGACTGCTGGAGTCTTGTCACTTGAATTGCACAAGCTCCAAACAAGCACAAATCACTGCAAAACATACAGAATATTTGACGTGAAAGCGCTACACATAGACAGAACAACAATGCACAGAAATCGTCCCCATGTCTGGTGTGCCAATTATACAATCATTGGCACTAGCTCTCACATATGTGCCTCTCCCATTTTCATTGCTTTATTACTGCTCTTCCACTATTTTTTAGGGGGGAATTGTTTCTGCTCACTTTATGTCCACACTATGCTGGCATTGAGAGTGAGATTACGATGTGGCCACTAAATAATCAATCTCCGCATATGATAGTTGGTCCTTCTGCATTTAGTCCTCCAATCAAATGAACTAATAAAACCCAGAGCAATAAACCTGTTTGAATTTGCACTTGGATTCTTCTAATCCCCAAGCTTTGTTATTACTGTAATTACATGTATTATACTCCAAAATCACAATGAATTTTAATATTTTTCGTCACTTTAAAATTATCTTGCTTAAATGATCTTATACTATTTTCATTGTAAATATAACTAATAAGTGTACAATTGCACAATATTACATTCAAGTAAGTCGTGTTTACATGTCAAACGATTTTCAAGTGTCTTTATTACTCCAATTCATAAATGTATGTGGTCGTGTGTCGTATGGTGGGACCCCCAAATACCTGGTGGCGTTACATTTTTCAGTCCTCTTCTTTATTAAACTTGATGCATCAGAGCTATCTTTAATCCAATTATGATAAATTTGGGCCCATTCTGCAGCAAAATTACTCTGCTTTTGAAATCTGATAAGCAATCTTGCATTGCACTTTGTTTAATTAGCAAAAAATGCAAAAATGTTAACGAGGGTAAATCTGGTGGATAAGCGGGGGAGGATAAGCGGAGGAGGAGTATGTACAATCTCTATGGGGAAATTGCAAATTCATCTGTACTCTTTTGTTTTTCCTACTTTTTGCAGCAGATAAGCTATCTTGGAGTTATGATATGCATCTGACTAACTTGACACATGTTGTCCTTAACAATTCTCAATAGTAAAATGAAATTAATTGTCTTCTAGGTCATTAATTACTTAATTAATGACTGGTGTAGCTTATGCTTGCCATTGACTTGTACACGTTATGAAGCATAATAATACTGTATGTAAGGACACACAAGTATTTTCACTTCAGAGCTACATTTTGGTTGAAATTTGTAAATACTCTCTACTGATCCATTTATTTAACAATAATCTACCATTTAATCTCTAAAATTTGTTAGTTAGGTTTAATAAATTGTTTGTTTGATTAGTGTAATTAATGTTTTTGTAACAAATCGCAACACAATTTTTAACATATTTTGTCACGGCCTATATCAACCCATCTGAAAATCAAAAAGTAGTAAAACCATACAATTTCTTAAAGCTGAAAGTGTGCCTTTTCACAATATAACATCAATTTTGAGCCATGACTTAATACTGACAAGTGTAATGAGTTGTCATCAATATCACAAAACTATACGTTTTTTGTGATATCACCCTTTAATTTTTTTACACACCCTGTACAGCAACTTGACCTTGGATGATTGAGATTCTCTGAAGTATAAGCTTTCAGAAAATGTATACTTTTGTTGGTTTCTGATAAGTACTTTTTGAGTTATATTGGTCTAAATGCAAGATGCGACAAAATTCATAATTTTGGTGCCTGTAACGCAAAGGGGTCCCACCATACGACACATGATCATGTATATGAAATCATGAATAAATGTATGTACAGTCAACTCTGCATACGTCGAAGTGGCAAATAATCGAATAATCGCCTAAATCGAAGGTCTTTACTGGGTCCCATTCCTTTATTTTCTATTGATTTTGACCCCTTATAAGTCAAATTTTGTCTAAGTCAAAGCCTTTTCTTCAGTCCCAAGAAATTAAACTTTATAGGCAGAGTTGACTGTATATGAAAACCATGAAGAAATGTAGAAAATAATCTCCCCCCCCCCCACAGAAAAAAAAAATCTATTTATTTTATGTCCACATTATACTGGCATTGAGACTATGATGCTTACAAGATTTACAACATGTCCATGGCATTAGTCTGATCTTTATAATAGGTTCACATTCATTCTTATTACAATCTCATTCCCAAAAAGCTATATCCAACATGTTCTTTTAATTCAAGCATGATTTTATGACACAAAAGTTACATGATTAAAAAAAATTAAAAACTTACGAATGTTGACAGTCACGGTAAAGGAACAACCAGTATTGACATTGCCAGCATTGTCAGTGACAGTATATGTCACAGTTGTGGTCGTACCAGCGTTGAAGAAACTTCCACTTGCAGTGGAAGCAACTATACTTTGTATTCCAGAAGCATCACTTGCAGTTGGGTCTGTCCATGTTACAGATAAACCAGTAGTTCCTGCTTCAACCGTTCGCACAATGTCATCTATGCAAATCACTGTGGAGGGGTGGTATCCACTGTCAATAGAAAATACAGGAAAGAGAATAATAACAAATACCTAGACAAAATTAGCTACTTCTTAAATAATTAATTACAGAAGAAACAGAAAGTTATACAATGTGTCATATATCGTCTTGCCTGGCACATTTCAAAAACTATACCATTGGCATTTTTTCACCTGATTTGGAAAAAAAAACTTGCACGAAATTACATATTTATGAATTAGCAAAATTCTGTGTAGAAAATTGAAAGGTCCCACAAAGCCCTTTCAGAATAAAACAAACAAAATCAAAATATACAACAAGAAATGAAGTTTGCATTTTATTTGAGATTTTGAATAAATTCTGCATAAAATAACACAATTAATGAATTTCAAAATTGTGTGAAAAAGTTTTAGAAGCCTCATCTAAGTTTCTGCAGTCTCAGTAGCAAATCAGAATCAGGAGCCACCAAAAAATAAAAATTGGCCTGTCATTTTATTGATTTTGAATTGAATTTGACAAATTAGCGATAAGTGATAAGTTTCAAACTTCTGTGTGGAAATTTGAAAGCTCCAAACCAAGCTTATCAGATAAAACAAACTTACAATCCAACAAGAAAAAAAAAACAAGTTTTTTTGGATTTTGAAATAAATTTGCATAAATAATTATAATACTGAATTATACCAAAATCTAAGGCTTGGATGCCTTGACCACTAGCTTTTATCAGTCGGAGCAATCAAAATCAGGAGACACAAAAAACATATTTGCATAAAGTAGCATAATTAAAGTCCCAAGTTTAGTTTTGGGGATTCTTTTTTTATTTGAAGGCTTTAAGCCCAAAGGTCAAGCACACCAATAACAGATTCTGAATTATGCTTTCTTTTTTTTGTAATTAAATTAAAGGTATTTACCACGAGTTAAAAAATCTGAGCACACATGATCTCCATGCTACCAGTGTCTTTTGATGGCCTCAAATGAAAGGCCCTGAAAAACTTGTATTTCAAAATGATGATTTATGTGGGTTCAAAAAAGTGAAAATCGTAAGTGACCGGAATTTTCACTTGCCCATTTCCTCCATAGACTTACTGCGTGTGTACACGTAAGGCGTATTAAATACTCGCCCCGAGTTTTAAATTGTTTATTCATGCATAAACTTGCCATGTTGTCCATTTGAACACTAACTATGTACCTCAGATAAATCAAAGTTTGACAATTTTTATAATTTGAACGCTCCAACAATGTTAGCCTATCACTTTAATGAAAAATCCTTTGGGGGACCCCCCCGTGAAACTTTTTGACTTAATGTTTTATAATTATATGCATCCAAAGGTTAAGTAAGGTTATAAGGTTTATCACAAGTTATACCTCAATCAGAAAACTAAAGGTGAGAACATTGTGGTGCTGTCTTTTTTACTGCGCAGTCCGGCAAATTATCCTTTATGAATATTTGAACGGTAATTTTTTCAGGGTTTCATATTTTAGCACTTCAAGATCAATGATGTAGCTCAGATTTTGTAGATAGTGGATATGCATTAAATGACGCCTTTAAAGTTTGGATTTGTGCCTCTTTAGCAAACCAAATAGCAAATATTAAGTTTTGCAAATACCATGACCTCCAGTGATAGAGATCCGGCGAAAATGTGCAAAGCATTGCCGGTATTTGTCGGTACCGGAAAGTGAAACTTGAAAGTAGCAGTACAAATTGAGCATGCTCTGGCTATGGCAGTGGTGCATATAGATTGCTGTCCTAACACATCACATGCTGTCAACCATTTTGTCAGCACATATTATGATTTAACATGGTTTTTATTATTTTGTGAAGCTTCTCAGTGGTTATTCACATAAAGCAGCCAATCTGAGAAATGCCAAAAGCAAAATGGGTCATATGGGCGGCATAACGACACCACTAGTTCAATTACCTGCGCTATTTGCACCACGATTGCTCTAACCGAGTACTACCACCAAGTAGCCCCTGATTTTCTCTTCATGGCCCAACTAAATCGCCTCTATCAATTCAAAATTTCTCCAAACTTCTGCTTACATAAACTGTATTTGGACCTCTCTTGGTCGCGACCATTTTAAAGGGCACAGTCAATTAAACACAAGTTTTTGTGCTGTGAACATACGAGTGATGGATATCAACATACAGAGTTGTTTTTTAGGCCTACATCAACTAAAACTTGAGGTACACCCATAGTTGAATATCAAGAAATTAGAGTACAAGTGGATGCAATTCAATACTACTGAAAGGCGCATTCTACACTATTGAATAATGTATTCAAGAGTCCTGAAACAGTTTGCATTGAATTCTCCACATTATCTGGGACGGAATAGGACACAGTTGTTGTCAAGATATATAGCAATCCCCGAATGAAATACTGTCCCTATGTCACTTAGACCACTTGGTGACAGTCCTGGTAAAGGAACAACCGCTTATTGACAATTCCCTGCATTGTCAGTGAAGTATATTCAGCAGTATGTTGTTTGTACAGCAGTGAAGAAACTTCCACTTGCAAGTGGAAGCAACTATACTTTGAATTATTCTCCCGGCCAAACAATACTAAAAAAACGGCACATTTGGTCGTTTTTGCCGTAAAAAGGCCAAATCTGGCAACTCTGCCCGTTGTCGTTTTTCAGTACATTATCAGACGATTCTTGACAGGTATTTTACATGTATCTATGACTGGCGGCGCTAATATCAGAGGTCAAAAGCCTTTTGGCTTCGTCTAGGGCATCGGTGTGAGATAAACCTGAGCCGGGGTCTGTCGTGTTTTCTTCGGGGGCTTCTCATAAATAACAACAGTATTTTTGACATTTTAGGTCAGTCCCCTTATACAAAATGTAGTAAGCTAGGGAGGTCGGACTTCTTTAATTTTTTTTTTAGAAAACACGACAAGTTTTGTACCAATGGAAAGCTTGAAGAGAAAGAGAAATTTCATAGCAGGGGCCCAAAAATTCATTAACCTAAGCAGTCTTAAGACTGACTTTAATTAATTTTCTTTCTTGTCAACACAAAAATATTCTGTCAACAAATGCACAGCTTAATTAGTGCAAAGACTAAATCATCATAACAAATTAACCCCCCAAGAAATAAAAATAGGACCAAAAACTTTTACAATGAAAATATTAATTCCCCTGTGGCATAGTGTTTAAAATTTTCACTATGAAAACCAAATAGGCCAACAACATGCAACACCTACCGCCCCCGCCGAGGTCCCGCCGAGTCGCCCGGTGGGGGTAAGGTGACATTTCGGCAGGGGACCTAGGTAGGATTTGCCATGGATAAAGTCCCAAGTTTCCGCTCTCAAGAACGCGACTGGTTGTTATGATTAAGACCAGACATAGTACCACTACAGATCCCAAATAGTAGGCAGGGTCTTGGTCGCTAGTAAGACCCATCCCCAGCCCAGTCCTGTGTTTAGTTGCCAACAACAGACCAAACTCAGCGCCATACAAGCAAGGGGAAATATATATAGTGCAAGGCAATACTTTGACTTGAACGCCTTCTACAGGCACATTTTTTGTGTCTTTTTTTTTTTACGAGACCAGGGCCCTATCTGTCATAAAACTTGCAATCAATTGCAAATCCCAAAAATCGATCGTAAGTCTTAAAATACTTGTTCTGAGTTGGTTGAAATCAACTTGCGATCGATTTGAGAGTTGCAATCAATGGCAAAGTTTTATGAGACAGGGCGCCTATGTCCACATCTTCCCTTACAAACGATGTCCTTCTTGATGCTTTCTTCACAAGAACCCGATCCGCGGAAAATGTGAAGCAGTTTCGCAGCATTCCAACTCGTCAAATCCGTGTTAACTTTTGACCCTCCAGTCCTCTGCGACCTAGCAATGTCTTCAGAATCCTTTCTAAAACAGGGCGTTTCCCAAGTATTTCACACTAGATAGGCGATGAGAGAGCTGATGTCGATGAATGCTCAAAAGCGCTGCATTGTACACTCTCAACTGGTTACCACGGTGATCGTTCTGGGAAGTTGAATGCCGAAAGGAAAAAAAGAAAGCAATGCGGTACGGTTTCTGTTCACTAGGCTAGGAAAGCTAAAACCTTAATAGCCGCAGAGTTATCAGCAGTGCAAAAAATTCGAAACAAATAATATAAACTTCTGATGACTACTAGAGCATTTTTAGGTCGGAACATTAAAATGGGCTGTTGAGAGCTAACTAAATTTGAAAAGAAATTCCGACAGAATGTGTATCTCTCAGCAAAGTTTTGCCCAAACCTACCAAAAATAACCAATAAACATGGACATTTTACCATAACTATGAGAAAATTTAACATATAAATCACTTTAGCAGCAATAAAGAATTTCAAACGAAAATAATTGCGATTGTGAAAAAGCCGGTGATTAATTATGAGATTGACTCAGGCCTGCGTTGGAGACAATTTGGAATTCATATAAATGCATTTCTCCATAGGA